>NW_020872792.1:289174-294174 GCF_003789085.1 Penaeus vannamei | reverse complement strand
AAGCACAATGCAATGTGTGTTTCTGTATCAGCTGTACAGCAGTCTTTCCAATTATGTTTATATGATCACTTCGACGTCTGGTCCATAATCAGACCATAACATTCGGATAAGTATATCAAATCGGATATAAAAATCATTGCACGACATCCCTTTCAAGAAGTTGCATAGATATATACATAAAATACTCTATGATACTTCAATCATCTTTAACTCTTAAAATAAGAAATAAAGGAACAAAATAAATCAGAGCAATAACAAAGAAAAACGACCCACGGCGGCGGCTCTTAATTCCGAGACATTATATCTATTTCCCGCTTTCCTTCGCGAGAAATGTGGGCTTCTTAGGGCCATAAATAACCGCGTTATAAGGAGGCTCCTCAGAGGTAGACACAATGCGGGAAAAAAGTAATGTATACTAATCTTTATGCCGTCGGGAAGTAGCCATAAATCTGTCGGATTGCCCGGCCGCCGCTGAACCCCCGCCTGCCAACACCTACGCCGCGTACTTCCTGCTGCCAACGCCTGGTCGTGCTCTATCCGGCTCTGTCTCTCTTCTCTCTCTCTCTCTCTTTTTCTCTCTCCCTCTCTCTCCCTTTCTCTTTCTTTCTCTCATTTCTCTCCCTCTCTCTCTCATTCTTTCTCTCCTCCTCTCCTCTCCCCTCTCTCTCATTATCTCCCCCCCTCTCTCTCATTCTCTCCCTCTCTCTCATTATTCCCCCTCTCTCTCTCTCATTCTCTCCCTCCCTCTCTCTCTTTCTCTCCCTATCTCTCTCATTTCTCCCTCTCTCTCTCTCATTCCCTCCCTCTCTCTCTCATTCTCTCCCTCTCTCTCTCATTCTCTCCCTCTCCATCTGTCCTTGTTTGTAGCTACTTCGCTCCATCCCCAAGACGAAAGGACACTCATGCCTCTCTGCCAACACCCAAAGAACTACATCCTTGCTGCCAACACGCAACTTATAACCAGCATCCCTTTACCAGCACTTAAAGTTGGTGAAGTATGTACATCCCTACTGCCAGAAAGAAAAAAAAAAATGCCGTAGAGAATAGAGAAACTCAGATTAATTGGTATAATTAGTGAAATGCGTCAGGATGGAATTAAAGTTGCATAAAATGTTGCAGTGTTTATTGACACGATCATGTCGGGAGAACGTGCGTCGACTTTTTCTCAGCCAAATAAGAAGGAGGAGGAGGAGGAGGAGGAGGAGGAGAAGAAGAAGAACAGGAGGAGAAGGAAGCATGAGGAGGAGGAGGAAGAAGAAGAAGAAGAGGAGGTGCAGAAGAAAAGAAGTGGGAGGAGGAGGAGAAGAAAAAATGAGAAAGAGGAGGAGAAAGAAGCAGAAGGAGGAGAAGAAAAGAGGAAGAAGAAAAAGAAGAGGAGGAAAGAAGAGAAAAGAAAGAAGAGAGATAAAGCAGAACAGAGGCAAGAAGCACAAACAGAAAGTAATTACACAAAACAGTAAACCAAGACTCCATAGCGAAGGAGCTGCATGAGCGAGGGGCGAGCAAGTGACCCGGGGGCGGCCCTCCCTCAGGCTGTCTCTCGGAGTGCCCTTAATTAGGTGGTGCTTGTGAGGGGCGAGGGGGCCATCTGTAACGGCGAGCGGGCCTATCTCCTTGCCTATCCCTCACCTTGATAACCAGCCTTGCTTACACGCGCGCGGGATGGCGGAGGGGATGGGGGGGAGGGGAGGAGGGGGGGAAGGGGAGGAGGGAGGAGGGGGACGAGGAGGGGGGGAGGGGAGGTAGTGGAGGGAAGGCGAGAGTTATAAGAGAGAGAGGGCTAGTGCGAAAGAGAAAAAGGGAGAGGAGGAGAGTCGGGAAGGAGGAGACGGGGAGAAGAGGAGGGGAAAGAAGGGAGACGGTGCGAAAGAGAAAAGGGGAGAGGAGGACGTCGGAGAGAGAGGAGGGAGACGGGGAGGAGGAAGGGAAAGAGGGGAGACGGGGCAAAAGAGAAAGGGAGAGGAGGAAGACGGGAGAAGAGGGGAAAGAGGGGAGGGGGAGAAGAGGAGGGACGGGGAGAAGAGGTGCTCTGGAAATTGAGGCTGGACTGGAACCGTTACATAATTCACGCTCTGCTGCAGTTGCTCGCACCTCGCCACGTGCGCCGCGCTTCCCGCCCATTCTTTCTCACTTTCCCAAATTTTCCCACCTCTTCTTTCTCTCCGTGTCTATCACTCTCCTCCTCCTTCGACACCCCCGCCTCCTCGAAAAGCACAAAAAACCGCTTCCTCAAAACCAGAACATAAACAAAAGAAACAAAGCCAAAAGCGATGACGACCCATAAAACAGCAGCAAGCGCCGAGTCCCATTCCCCCACAAGTGCTACTCGACCTCCCGCCGATCCCCTGTGGCCGAGGGGGACCGAAAGCGTATTCGAGAAGTCTAGCCTAGCAACGCGCACCTCGGAGGGGGGGAGGGAGAGGGAGAGATTGGGGGGTAGGAGGAGGGGAACGGGAGGGGAGTGGGAGGAGGGAGAAGGGAGTGGGAGAGATTGGGGGTAGGAGGAGAGGGAGGAGGGAGAGAGAGAGAGAGATTGGGGGTATGAGGAGAGGAGGGGAGGGGAGTGGAGGGGGAGGGAGAGATTGGGGGTCGAGGAGGAGGGGGGGAGGGGAGGAGGGGAGGAGGGAGAGGGAGGAGATTGGGGTGGTAGGAGGAGGGAGGGAAGGAAGGCCAGACCTGAGCGACGGGGAGACCAGGGGGGGGGGGGGGGGAGAGGGAGAGCAACCTATGAATTTATCACGAGTGTTCAGGCAGCGGAAGCGTGGTTCGGGCGCGCGCGCGCTCGCACGCCGTCCTCAGGGTCGCGTCACCAATCAAAGTTTTCGTAATTGGCAAAATTCGAAGCAGGGGCCGAGGCTCAAATTGGGAAGGATGTCTTCCTTGATTCGAGGACTTTTACGGTGGCATTTCGGGTTTAAGGGGGCGGAGTCAGACTTTAACTGCGCTCTTAAAAGGTCTGTGAAAAGGAGCGCCAGCTTCTCTTGACCTCTCAGGTCGTTGGGGTTAATTCTAATAAGCCATAAACTTGTTAAGTAGCATAAACTTCACATGTATAAAAAAGACGAACACCACAGTATTTAAATTTATATATATATATATATATATATATATATATATATATATATATATATATATATATATATATATATACTTACACACATACATACATATCACACAGACACACAGAAAAAAAAAAAAAAAAAAAAAAAAAAAAATATATATATATATATACGACTGCTGGAGACTTATCAGGTTCTATGAATAGAAGTGGTTCTCTTTATCATTAACATGTTGAAGTGACTTTGATGTTAGAGCTGCAACGACCGCACTTTTTAACAGTGGTCTTTAACCCAAGACCGTATCTTCTGAAACTCTGACATCCATCCTTCAAAAAGAAAAATATATTACACTTCGACACATTCCATTTCCTCGAAATCATCGTCCAAACCCAGCCGGCCCTGACCTCGACGCCGCGAAGCTCCGAATCCACGCGTTCGAACACCGCTCTCCTCCCGTTCCGCGAATGGCGAAATCCCGCGGCGAGTGATAAGGCCTCGACAACACGCCACAATTTTCATAACTTGTGACATTCGGCCCGAAGTTGACCTCATCCCGCCGCCATATTTTCGGCTCGAGGCTGAAAGGGCAAAATACTCCCCTTGCATTGCAGACTCCGAAATGGCTTTAGTTTGAATCCTCTTACGCATTCGACGACTTTTTACTGCTTGTTGATCTGTCGGGGACTTTGTTTCAGGGTGATCGGACTTACCTTTTCGGCTATTTCTAGTTCCTGTATTTCAGTTTATTTGCCTGATGTTTTGGCATTTTTTGCTTAGCATGTTTACTCAATTATCTACTTCAGCATATTTTTAAAAACACTGTATTTATTTATTATCAGTTTTGTTCATCCTATCTTATTCTTACATTTAACACTAAATTTGTCCGTAGTTTTGGGGTCCTTGAGAGAACTACACTATCGGTATATACTTTTCCATCCTCATTTTACCTCATAAACAACTATCATCGAAAGAATCATTATCTTTATCAGCATTTCACGTGTCATGTTCCGCCTTCAGCAAATACCATCACATGCCATCAAACAGAACCAGAAATCATTGCAAATCATCACAAAAATCGTCACCACCAATTCCGGTTCGAAGGCCGTCCGAGACAATCACCAGAGTCCATTGAAATCGTCAGTGTGGGGAGTTTGCTGGACCAGTGTGTCAACAGCAATATCTGGCACTGGCCCGCCTCCTTGCAACAAACTGTGGGGGAGAAGGGGAGGGGGAAGAGGAAGAGGGTGGGAGTGTTGGAGGGAGATGGCTAGGGAGAGTGAGAGAGGGCGAGGGAGGATGAGAAGACGAAAAAGAAGAAGCAGAGGAGGAGAAGAAGAAAAAGAAGTAGGGAGGGGTAGTGGCTGTGGTGTTCGTAGAGGAAGGAGCAGGAGAGACGTAGAAGAAAAAGGTGGGGAAAGGGAAAAGTCGGTAAAATGAAGGGGGAGGAGAAAGGGTGAGAGAGTAGGAAGAAAAGAGGAATTGGAAGGGGGTTACGGCTGTATTATTAAAACTCTGGCAGGGTCCCTATAGTATAGATGTTTACATTACACAAACAAACTACTTGTGATCCAAAAACAGTAAAGTTACGGAATTCTTGTTCCTCCCAGCTGTAGTTCACGTCCAGTTGATAGATGGCAAGAGGGTCTGCTTGTTATGTCACTTGCAAATGCTTTCCATTGCAGCGCAAAGATTACCGATAGATAAAGTCTAACAATATTATTCAAATAAACAGCTAATTTAGTGTTGTTCCAGCTCGACAGATGGCGCGGATGGGCTTTTCCAGGGGCAAGTTTTCTGTATTCTTTGGCTGTGATGTTTGCGATGGAAATATTCTCTTGTATCTTTCCAACGATGCTGCGTTAAAGGGTTAGGTTAAGGGGATTGACTGAAACGTTTTGAAATAACCAATCTTTTTTTTAATAACGGGGCCATAAGAGCCAT
>NW_020872792.1:256674-279174 GCF_003789085.1 Penaeus vannamei | reverse complement strand
CAGCTGCGTCTTGTCCATTGAGTTTGCCCGTGTCTTATGGCGGGACGGAAGACATGCACGATGACAGGACTTATAAGGGGAAAAGAAATGAATCACACTATGGATATACACAAACACATCTACACATGCAGACAAACACGCCCGCACAAACACACATATATATTATGTGTGTGTATACATGTATATATACATGTACACACACACACACACACATATATTTTATATGTGTGTATGCATGTATATATACATGTACACACACACACACACACACACACACACACACACACACACACACACACACACTCAAACAAACATACATATATATTATGTGTGTGTATATATGTATATATGCATGTACACACACACACACACACACACACACACACACACACACATAATATATATATATATAATATATATATATATATATATATATATATATATATATATATATATATATATATATATATATACTATCAATGGGTCTGGCGAATCCTCTTTCAGTACCTACATGCAAGATATAAACTTAAATAATCCTAAAAATCAAGTTGCAACCTAATCACTCATCAATGCCATCCGGTCGACAAGGCAGCTTAAAAGGCGCCATTCACCAATGTCGATGAAAGGCGGACCTTTAATAAACCTAAATCATTGCCGAAGACCCAGCCATTAAGCGTGACACGTTCAAAACACGTCACAAACACCTAAAGGAAACGGGGAATAGGCAACTCACCCCCAAACTTCCGAGACCAATTTCATACGATGACGCTGAATGGGGAAATGGGATGAGGGGGGGGGGGATGGGCAGCCCTGTGATGACGCCGAGGAGTCATTAGGCTAAAAGCTAAAAAAAAAAGGAAAGTGAAGAAAGAGATGCTCTAAGAGGTAAGACTTTCCCTCTTCTCTCCTAAGACCTACCTGGGCTCTAATCCCAAGGAGAAGCCAGGCGACACAGCTCCGGCTCTCCTCGCTTCAATTACTGTACTCTACATTTACATATTCAACACTCAACGTACATAAATGCATAGATATACACATACACAGTGTATATGCACACACATCCGCACACGTTCACAGACACACACACACACACACACACAGGCAAGGTATAGCAATGGATGTTACCTACCAACATGCTAATGGTTTTACACTTTTTAGAAATATCGCCAAAGGTTTTTGCAAAAAAGTGTCAACAGGATGCATGCATATTTTCCGCTGAGGCGAGTATTCTAGATATTAGCCTTGCGAGAGAGAGAGAGAGAGAGAGAGAGAGAGAGAGAGAGAGAGAGAGAGAGAGAGAGAGAGAGAGAGAGAGAGAGAGAGACCTAAGACCGGAACGAGTAGAAATAAACAAATCAATGACAACAGTAATAAAAAAAAGCCTCACTGGCCGAGCCTCAAAGTCCTGAACTCCGCCTGACCTCAGCCGATCCTGTGGCCTCTCGAGAACGCCTTAAAGCCAAGACGAGCAGCGCGGGCGAGCTTGCTTTGCGGGGGGGGGGGGGGGGTCTCGGCCTCGGAGGCAAGACGAGTATCGCACGAGAGAAATATCGCCGCCAGAGGAAGCCTGAAGGACACGGCTCCGCCTGTTGACCTGACCAAACATCAGTCTCGAAGGATAAAGCAATCGGATTCCATTCGTTACCGAAAGGTCACTGAGACTCGCTTGAGACTTTTTTTTCTTTTTTCTTTTTTTGAGATGGTCGTGGTGGCGAGAGGGATCAGAGAAGCATCGGAGCTTGCGACTCGCTCTCCGAAAAAGGCTCGAATCGCGTCTTCCGAGACCGAAAGGGAAACGGAGTGAAGTCGCAAGCAGGTGACAGCTCGGAGGATGCGATCTCTTGCCGGCGATAAATCAAAGCTGGAAATCATTGAGACTTTGGGGAGGAAACTTCAGAAACTTGAGCAGATGCCATTTCACCTGCCAAAGCATTGCGTGCAACTGCTTAAATAATCACGCACAAACACACACGCACACGGACTTTTTCCTATTTATTTATCTATTGTCACTCTCTCTTTCTCCCTTTCTCTCTCGCCCTTTATTTCCCGATTGCCTCGCGCTCGCGCTCCGCCGGGGGTCCCCGCCCCCTTCCCGAAAGAGCGTTGCCTACATTTCCACGCTCTTTTCCCTCGCTAAATGCTCTCGTGAATTTCCAAACGGCGTTTCGCGCACGTATATATCTAGGAGATTTATGTGAGGGATAGAAAGATCTGCGTGGATTATATGCCTTTCATGCCCTGACCGCCGAGGGCGTGGTCGCCTCGCACCTTCATTATCATTTTATTTTGCCTTATTTTGTTATTCATTTATTTCTCTCTGTCCCCCTTCCTGTTCTCTCTTTCTTTCTCTCTCTCTCTCATCTTCTCTTCTCTCTACCTCTCCTTCTCTTCCCCCCTTCGTTCCGTCCAAAAGTTGTATAATTCATTCTTTTTGCTGGAGGTTACTGAACTTTTTCATGTAGGTGAACTTTGAAGGTCATCGAATAATTTTCAATTCCATTACGATGAGGTTTAAAAAAATACTTTGTATTATCAAATGACGTGGCATATATCATTGGTTTAGGAAGTTCATATTTCTGTCTTTATCATTTATTCATTATCATTGTAACTATTAATGTTATCATCAATATTACTATTACTAATATTATCGTTGTTCTCATTGTTATTAATATTATTATTATCATCATCATTACCATCATAATTATCATTGTTATCATGATCATGATCATTATCATTATAATTTTCATACTACTACTACTACTACTATTATTACTACTACTGCCACTGCTGGCTATACTACAGTCCTCGAAATAATTGATAAACATTATCGTTATTAATCTCATTTTATTATCATTAACATGCATATCATCATTAACGTTACTAAAATTATCAAAATGTTTTTCGTTTCTAAAATATGTCCTTTCACAGTCCACAAGAAAAATTCGTATTCCTAATTTGGCAAGGGTCTTCCACGCAAACACACGCAGAAGATATAGAATAATACCCCTCTCTGTAACTGTCTCTCACTCTTACTCTCTCTCTCTCTCTCTCTCTCTCTCTCTCTCTCTCTCCTCTCTCTCTCTCTCTCTCTCTCTCTCTCTCTCTCTCTCTCTCTCTCTCTCTCTCTCTCTCTCTCTCTCTCTCTCTCTCTCTCTCTCTCTCTCTCTCTCTCTCTCTCTCTCTCTCTCTCCCTCCTTTTCACGCCCACACACCCGAGTGGAAACTGCGAGAGGAGCGCCGCGCCTGCGAGCGTGCGGCGGCGCAGAGCAATACCGCCGAACGGGCTGCGAGTACACGACCTCCATCAGGGTTAGTATTACTGCTGGTGGCTGAGATAAAGCTGATGTGTTGGTGGTGACGGCCGGGCTGCCACTCCGCCGCCGCCGCTATCATGGCTGGTCACTCGCCGGCCGCTCGCCTCCCTCTCCCGCCCCTCGCTGCTGCTGCTGCTGCTGCTGCTGCACCGCGCGCCGCCCTCCGCTTGATGGGCTGCTGTGGGCTTCGCTGCTGCGTGTCCGTCTCTACTGCCTTGGCCGCCTGTCCCTGTTGGCTGTCTGTGCCGTGGGTCCGTGCCTACAGATGCGCTGTCTGGCTGTATCTTTAGCGTTTAATGTTTGCCTGTTTATGCTGCCTGTGTGTACAGACCGTTGCTATAAGTCTATTCACAACTTTTACTGCCTTTCTTTAGCTACATTTTTTTGTCGTTTGTTTATGACCTTCGCTTATTGCCGGTTTACAGCATACGCTCCCTGTCCGTGTCTGAAACCTTTCATTGTCATTATCAACGCCCTTTAATACCTCTCTGATAACATTTATTTCTGCCCCGTGTCTGCAATTTTCCTGTCTATCTGCTGTCTGTCTGTCTTTCTCTGCAGACTCAGAGACTCTTTGTTAGGGTTAACAACTTTGTTGTTTGTCATTCTCTCTCTTAATCAGAACTTTCGCGTCCAGTCGATTGCCTGTCAGCGTTACAGCGATATCTGTATCAACTTTTTCCATTCTCTCCGCATGTCTACACTTCTACATGTCTGGAGTCTCGCCACTTCCCCGTGTGTACGTTTCGATGCTCCCACATGTCTGTATCTACGCCCATCATACGTCTACCAACAGCGATGCGGCTCTAATCCTATTTCCCGTCTTTCACCCTCCTTGACAAACCTGCCAATTGATGACGTTCCGATCGGCTTTCTCTATCCGCACTTTTTCATCTTGCGGACTTTGTTCCCTCGTTGCTTGGAATCAGCGACGGTTCTTTTGCAATCACATCTCCCTTGCAATCAACCTCTTTCAGCAACAGAAGGAAGAAATCCCTTCCCCTTACCCTCTTCCCCCCTCCCCCTTTGCACACACATCCGAACAAAACAGTTCTAAAATGCACTCAAAAAGTTCACCCGCCGCCCTGCCATCTCCGCCAACGCTTTGTAACTTTCAATAGACCCTCTCGCGACTTTTCCCTCACTGCTTTCCTCCCCTCTCCCCCCACCCCAGCCCCGCCCACCCCTCCCGATTCCCATCCTATCCCGCCCCCACCCACTATTCCATCCCTCTCTTCCCCACCTCCACCCCCGCCTATTCCCACTCCCTTGCTCGCTTCCCCCTTCTATCCCGCCCCAACACCTCCCATCTCCCCACCTAGCACTCCCTCCCCTCCCCTCCCACCTAGCACTCCTCCCCTCCCCTCCCCACCTAGCACTCCTCCCCCCCCCAACCAGCACTCCCTCCCCCTCCCCCTCACCTTACGAATCCAAAAGACGCTTCGAATTCTAACTCCCAGGCAGTCGACAGCAATAAACCAAAAGCGAAAGACGATTATACACAAAGCGGCTGCAATACTGATGAATAACGACCGGCGACGAATAGCAACAGAATCGTAGATGGAAACTAATCCAGAGGTTGTGAAAAAAACTACAACTACAACCATTCGCGACGGAATCTACTGCAGTCTCTCCAGCGACGCCATCCACACGGTTCGGAAAATACGAGCGGCAGCCAAACTACGAAGTTTAACCCTTTCTACTCTTTTCTATTTCCAGATTCATTCATTACATATTTTTTTTTTGTCCCTATTTTTTTTTCTTTCTCTCCCTCTATCTTCGATCCTCTGTCTACCATCTCTCGCTCCCTCTTTTCCCTTTTTTTCTTAAACTTACCCCTATCTCTCCTCTCTCTATTTGGGGAAACACCCTAGAAAAAAGGTCATAAGCAAAACACACACACACACACACACACACACACACACACACACACACACACACACACACACACACACACACACACCTCCACTCCGCATGACCTCAGCCTTCTACTGTCTGCACACCTCGGGCAAGAAATCTCACATCCGGGACCTTTCCCTGCGCCGAAAAGTGCGATTGGACTGTCAAGTTTCATTAGAGGAGCCGCGGATGGAAACAGAAAAGTACGGGTGGATGAGCGAGTGGAAAGGGGAAAGGAGAGGGGAGAGAGGAGAGAGGGAGAGAGGAGAGAGAAGGGAGAGGAGAGAGGAAGGGGAAAAGAGAGAGGGGAGAGAGAGAGAGAAAGGGGAAAGGGGGTGGAAATAGAGAGAGATAGAGAGAGAGAGAGAGAGAGAGAGAGAGAGAGAGAGAGAGAGAGAGAGAGAGGAGAGAGAGAAGGATCGGGGCGAGAGAAAGGGGAAAAGAGGTGGAGGAAAGAGAGAGAGAGACTTTAGTGAGAGTGAGGGGAAGCGGGGAGGGGGAAGAATATGAGGTGAGTGAGGGGAGAAAGTCGAAGCGGACTGAGAATAAATGTGGGAAAAGGGGAAAGGAGAGGGAAGAAAGCAAGGAGAGGGTGAGAGGAAGGGAGTGGGGAAGAAGAGGGAGAAGAGAAACGTGAGGGGAGGGGAAAGGTGGAAAAGGAGGAAAATAAGAGAAAAATATGGGAGAAAATGGTGAATGAGGAGAGACGGGGGGAATCCGACAAGACTGAGGATTAGGAAATGGAGAAATGATAGAGAATGCAACGGTGAGGATAAGAGAGGGAGGAACGGCTAAGAAAGAGTGAATAGGGGAAAGGCAGAAAGCAAAGTTGGGGTAAGAGTGATGGGGAGGAAGAGAAAAAGGGGTGAGGAAGAGGAGGAGAGGAGGAGAAGAGTGAACAGGACCTGAGGGAAAGGAGAGAAAAGGAAATAACAGGATAAAGGTGCGGGCGAGGGGAGAAAACGGGGCGCGAGTGAGAAGGCGAGGGCAAAAGGGGAGTTGAACTGAGGGGAGCTGTGAAGAGGAGGACGAGGGGCGAAGTCTAAGAGGGGAAACAGTGGCAATGAGACGCTCTCCAAACTCTGCCCTTTAATGAAACGCGGACGAGGAGGGACATAAGGGGGGGATGGAGGGGGGGGATGAGTGAAGGGGGAGAAGAGGGGGAGGGGATGGAAGGGGGAAGAGTGGAAGGGTGAGTGGAGAAGGGAGGATGGAGAGGGGTGGAAGGGGGAGAGGAGAGGGGGGGATGGAAAGGGGGAGAGGAGAGGGAGGATGGGAGGGGGAGAGGAGAGGGGGAGGGTGGAAGGGGAGAAGAAAGGGAGGATGGGAGGGGGTGGAGGAGAGGGAAGGGTGGAAGGGAGAGATAAATTGGAGAGTGGAAGGGAGAGAAGAGGATGGAAGAGGAGGAGATGGGAGGGTGGAAGGAGGGAGCGGAGGTAGGGGGATTGAAGGGGGGGGGGAAAACTGGAAGGTAGAAGGGGGTGAGGAGAGTGGAGGATGGAAAGGGAGGAGGAGAGTAGAATAAAAGGAGAAGAGGGGAGGAAGGAGGAGAGGAGAGGGGAAGGTGAAAGGGGAAGGAAAAGAGGAGAGGGGAGAGGAAGGTGGAGGATGAAAGGGGGCGGAGTGGGAATGATGGAAGGAGGAGAGAAGAGTAGATAGAAAGAGAGAGAAGAGGAGATGGAAGAGGGAGATAGAAGAGAAAAGTGCAAAGACGGGGAGAAAGATAGAGGATGATGATGGTGGGGAAATGGAACGAGAAAAAGAAAAACAGAGGAAGAGAAGAAAGATAGTGAGTGAGAGATTAAAATAACAGATGAGAGAGAAGTAATAAGGGTGAAATTGAAAAAGAGGAGATGGAAGCTCAGAATAAACGGGGGATAAGAAGACAAGAGAGGAAAAGATGAAAGAAGAGAAAAGAGAAGAAAAAAAGCAGCGAAATGAGATTTTCTTTTTTTTTATAAAGAGAAAAAGAGAAAAGAGAAACCAAAGGAAAGAAAGGAGATGCCATACGTGAATAAAGAAACAGAATAAGAGGACCGAAGAGGGAGGAAGTGAAAGGCCCGAGAACGAAGGACGAAGGAAGGGAGCGAAGCCGGCGAAGGGGGGGGGGGGGGGCGGCGAAGGGGGGATGGCCTCGGCGTAAAAACCGAAAGGCTAATTACCGTTCCCGATGAGTAGTGTTAATAGATCTTTAATATGCTAATTAATGCGGCCGTGGGAGAATCCGCGCGCCTTATCATAGCATCTCGCGGGGGGGGTAGGGGGTAGGGGGGGGGGTTTTTTTCCTCCTCTTCCTACGGTTTCCCATTATTATTCGGGTACTTTTTGAGAGGGATTTCTTCCTTCGATTTTTGTTTGCCTCTTTCGCTCCCTCTATCTCTCTTTCCATCGCTGCGCAATAATAATGGTCTGAACAAAGGCAGCAAATGGTGGATATAAATTCACAATAATAGCATAATGAGAATAATGATAATAAGAATGTTAACAATAATGGTAAGAAGTAATGAACATAATAATTAAGAAAATAATAACATTAACGGTGACAATAAAATGATAATAATACCGATGATATGAAGAACAGCAATAATAACAATATTAATGAGAAACGTTCACCCCTTCCTCCCTTTAGTTCTTATCCCTTCCTTTCTCTCTCCTTTATCGCATCTCGTTTATCCCCTTCTTCTGTCACTCTCCTCCCCTTTCTTCTCTCTCTTTCCCCTCACCCTTCCTTCATCCTTCCCCTCTCCTCTTTTCTCTCCCGCTTATCCTATAACCCTTCCTTTCCCTTTTCTCCTTTGCCCTGTCTTCGTCACAAGGAAACCAAACAACGGGCTGTTGAGCGCGGGTGCAATATCCTGCAACAATAACACATTTATGCTGTTGCACTACAAAGTCGGCATTAAGGGACGATTGGTGAAAAGTCTGACCAGGAGAAAAAGAGGGGGAGGAAGGAAGGGGAGAGGAAGGGAGGGAGGGAGAGGGATAAGAAAGGGACAAAGGGAAGGAGAAAGTAGAGCAATATGGAGAGAGGAGAGGAAGGGCGAGGAAAGAGAGAGAAGGGAGGAGGAGAGAGAGAGAGAGAGAGAGAGAGAAGAGAGAGAGAGAGAGAGAGAGAGAGAGAGAGAGAGAGAGAGGGAGAGAGAGAGATGGGAGAGAGAGAGAGAGAGAGAGAGAGAGAGAGAGGAGAGAGAGAGAGAGAGAGAGAGAGAGAGAGAAGAGAGAGAGAGAGAGAGAGAGAGAGAGAGAGAGAGAGAGGAGAGAGAGAGAGAGAGAGAGAGAGAGAGAGAAGGGGAGGGAGGGAGGGGAGGGACGGAGAGAAAGAGAGAGAGAAGAGAGGAGAGAGGAGAGAGAGGGAGAGGGGAGAGGGAGAGGGAGAGGAGAGAGAGAGAGAGAGGAGAGAGAGAAGAGAGAGAGAGAGAGAGAGAGAGAGAGAGAGAGAGAGAGAGAGAGAGAGAGAGAGAGAGATGCGAGAGAGAGGAGAGAGAGAGAGAGAGAGAGGCAGGGGGAGAAGGAAGGAGAGCGAGGAAGGAACGGATGGAAGAGGGAGAGAGGAAGTAAGGAAGACAAAGAGGGGATGAGAGAGTAGGAAAGATAAAGGAAGAGTGCAGTAGATTAGTGAATGGTGAGACAGAAAGAAGGAAGATCTGGAACCGAACGAAAGGAAGACACAGAAGAAAGGAGAAGCGAAAGGAAAATCAGCATAGAAATAGAAAAAAAACGCAGTGAATGGAAAGACACGAAAAAGAACCCACACTAAAGAGACAAAAATATATTGCTGAGGGCGAGAGGGAATAATATCAGTGTGGAAAACAGACACCGATATCCAACAGAAAGAAGAGGAAGAGAGGAAGACACGATAAAAGGGGAACAAGCACACACACAAGTAATTCTACAAACGAGCATCGGGACATGATAAAAGAAGCGCAGGAGAGGCAAGAAGGAGAGAAAGGCAAGAAGGAGAGAGAGGCGAGAAGGAGAGAGAGGCGAGAAGAAGAGAGAGGCAAGAAGGAGAGAGAGGCATGAAGGAGAGAGAGACAAGAAGAGAAAGTCAAGAAGGAGAGAGAGGCGAGGAGAGACAGTCAAGAAGGAGAGAGAGGCAAGAAGAAGGAGAGAGGCAAGAAGAAGAGAGAGACAAGAAGAGAAAGTCAAGAAGGAGAGAGAGGCAAGAAGAAGAGAAAGAGAAGGCAGAGAGAGGCGAGGAGAGACAGTCAAGAAGGAGAGAGAGAGGCAAAAAAGAGAGAGAGACGAGAAGGTAAAGCAGCGTGGAAACAAGAGAAATAGAGCGAAAGGAGAGAAAGGAGAAAACAAGAGCGAAGACGATAAATATTTCTAGAAGAGAAGAAGCGGACGACGATGAGCCCGACCTAACTTTCAATGCAATATTGCAACCCCGCCCTGCCCTTCTGCATGACTCCTGACCCCGCATGCAACTCCGCTGCTCTATGGTCTGCGAGTCTTTGTTTTCCTGCAGCAATGAAGCAATCGCCATTGCAAGAGCCGTCATGCAGATGCCATGCACGATACCTTTCCAAGTCTCTATTGCACTGAGATATCAAAGAGAAAGGGGAAGACAGAGAGAGAGAGGGAGAGAGAGAGAGAGAGAGAGAGAGAGAGAGAGAGAGAGAGAGAGAGAGAGAGAGAGAGAGAGAGAGAGAGAGAGAGAGAGAGAGAGAGAGAGATAATAGATAGAGAGAGAGATAATAGATAGATAGAGAAAGAGAGAGAAAACTGATAGATAAACAGAGAGAGAGAGAGAGAGATAGATAAACAGAGAGAGAGAGAGAGAAAATAGATAGATACATAAGAGAGAAAAATAGATAGAGAGATAGATAGAGATACATACACATCTTTGCACGAGATGCGAGCAGCATACACGAGACAATGCATGACCCCCCCCCCCCTGATGCCGCCTCTTCTTGCATGACGCCCTTCGTAGCGCAGCGTTTGACCGAAGACCGTCCCGCATCGTGCATGGATCGCTCTATCATTCCCCCGCCCACACAAGGAGCGTCATGCAGTCTTTGTGGTTCCGAGTGTCATGCGGCCTTTGTTATGGGTCCTGTCACGTGCCCCCTCCTCCCCCCTCTCCTTCCGAGACAGGTCACGCAGTCTTTGTT
The DNA here is from genome assembly GCF_003789085.1 of Penaeus vannamei. Taxonomy (NCBI): domain Eukaryota; kingdom Metazoa; phylum Arthropoda; class Malacostraca; order Decapoda; family Penaeidae; genus Penaeus; species Penaeus vannamei. Next base: position 268,844 of record NW_020872792.1, on the reverse strand, counting down.
AATCCTCTTATTAGTGGAACAGTTTCGAAAGAGAGAGAGGGAGAGAGAGAAAAAAAAAAAAGAAAAGAGAGAGAGAAAAAAGAGACAGAAATCACTGCTTAATGAACGTCACATGCTGGTTGTTCATGGTTCTGCATGACCGTGTTCCGTGCAAGAACGGCACCCGAGGAACGCTCATTATGCAACTCGCTATAACTTTCCCTCGCAGTTCTCAAAGGATCTGCCAGTGTTGAAAGTCATTGGCGTTTCAGCTTGGAGGGGATGGTCCTTTACCGAGCGGTCTTTCCCTCGTTCGTTCATTCCTTCAATTTTTACTCGTCTATTTCCATTTCTTTTTCCTTTTCGTCTTTTCTGCGGTTAAGTGAAATGCGGCTGGTAAATGGTCTCTTTATTTTTCCTCCCCCTCTTTTTATTGCTCACACTCCTCTTCCCCTCTCTCTCTTCTCCCTCCCCCTTCTCTCTCTCTCTCTCTCTGTCTGTCTCTCTTTCTCTCTGTCTTCTCTCTCTCTCTTCTTCTCTGTCTATCTGTCTGTCTCTCTCTCTGCCTCTGTCTTCTCTCTCTCTCTCTGTCTCTCTTTGTCTATCTCCTTCCCTCTTTCTCTCTCTCTCTCTCCCTCTGTCTGTCTGTCTCTCCCTCTCTGTCTCTGCCTCCCCCTCTCTCTCTCGCCCACCCTCTCTTTCTGTCTTCTAGTTCTCCTCACTTACCTCCCTCTCTCCCCCCTCCCTCCTCCCCGCCTCTCCTTCCTTTTGCACTTTCCGTCGATCACACGTCCGATATCGCATAAGTGGCCGTGACTCTGGCTTAGGCTTTGAGGTCTTCTCGACACCCACTGACGACGACAGGAGATCAAAGAGCAGCATCTCCCCCCCCCCCCATTACTCACTCTTTGTCTATCTTCTTTCTCTTTCATTCATTCCCATTTCCTACTTTCACTCTCTTATCCGTACTTCTCTTCCCACACTCTTTTGATTTTCTTTCTTTGTAATTTTCTTGTGTCTAATTTCTTTGTTTATACGAATCTGTTTGTTCACTTTCTTTTTATTTTCTGCTTACAATTACTGTCTCTGTATGTAACTGTATTATTTGTCTGTCTGTCTGCTCCTTCCTTGCTCTCTCTCTCCCTCTTTAGTCTTTATCCTCCTTAATCTCCCTCAAATATTCTTTGAGAGAGAGACAAACGAGGTATCATTTCTATGGTATTCATGTAAGAAGAAATGGAATAAATTGAGAGTAAAGGAGAGTATCCTTAACGAGGAGTAGAGTCCTCCAAGTGGGAAAGAAGAATAAAGTATTCTTGAATAGCAAAAATATATATTTATTCTTTACACAACTTTCACCATTATAAAGCGCAAGGGAATTTCTGAAAAGAGAAAAAAGGGAAAATTCTAAGAGTAAAAAAAACGTTTAAAAGAGAGAGGGAGGGAAAGAAAAACGAAGACATGGAGACAAAAAGAAAGACGAAAACGTTAAAGGAGAAGCAAAACATTTAACAGAGAAAAGGAAAACGTTTCAAAGTTTGAAGGGAAACATGTTTAAAGAGAAAGAAATACAACGTAAAAAAAACACACGGATTTTGACGAGCGTATAAAAATACTTCCTTTTCCAAGAGATTAATTATCCTTCACATCCTCTTCAAAAGAAAAGAAAGAAAAAAACGAAAAATTCCTTTCGTGTCCAACAGCAAAGGAAAAAAAAGTGTGCTTCAAGAAAAGTATATTAACATAACATCCTTTGATTATTCTCTGTGACAGAAAATAATCCAAGTATATTTGAGGATTTGGGAAGCGAAAACAAAACATTATTTGGGTATCCTTCGAGAGAGAAAACAAGTGGGAATAAGCGGCCTGCATTGACTGGCCACGCTAGCCCGCGCAACAAAAGTTCCCGGATGTTGCAGCAGTCAATCCAGAAGCGGAATTCGGGGCGTGGCGAGTGTGGGCGGAGCTTGGCGCCAAACGGAAGGAAACGAAGAGAAAAAAAGAGGGAACAATGTTAGGATATTACTTAAAAATAGATAAAAAATGAAAAAGATGGAAGAAAATGATTTAAAGAAGGAATGTCAATAGAAAGAGATAGAGAAAAAAAAAAAATAAATATAATAATAATAACAATAATATGGGAGAAACTCGAACATTTTACCAGTTCACTTAGACCAATGGAAGCAATTAGTAAGGAGAGGGTTAGGAAAGGGTTTCGAAGCTGCAGGAGAATAACAAGTGAAAGGATGACAGATAAAAGAGAGAAAGGAATATATGGGAGGGAAAGAGTAATAGGATTTGTTATAGACATGAAATCGGTGCTCTAAACTCAAGAGAGAGAGAGAGAGAAAGAGAGAGAGAGAGAGAGAGAGAGAGAGAGAGAGAGAGAAGAGAGAGAGAGAGGGAAAGAGAGAGAGAGAGAGGAGAAGAGAGAGAGAGAGAGGGAAAGAGAAGAGAGAGAGAGAGAGAGAGAGAGAGAGAGAGAGAGAGAGAGAGAGAGAAGAGAGAGAGAGAGAGAGAGAGAGAGAGAGAGAGAGAGAGAGAGAGAGAGAGAGAGAGAGAGAGAGAGAGAGAGAGAGAGAGAGAGAGAAAGTTAGATAGATAGATACGAGCATATATATAGATATATAAAGAATAAGAGAGAGTATTGAAATTCAATGCCTTATTCTAATTGGCACACTGGTTGTCAGTTTTACATAAATCGTAATTATTTAGTACAAACACAAGGGGGAAAAATATCAAAAACAGATGTAGAAGAATTAAATAAAACAATATTAACATGATAAGAAACTGATTAGGTGTTATACATATGGTCTTCTAATCAAATAGCTGATGACACTGACCATCTAAAGACATTTCTAACAAGGTAGATTGTTCCAGATCTTATGGCCTCGGATTTCCATTTCCGGTCCTGTTTCCGCGAATGATATTTTCGTATCAGTCAATGAGGATAAACTTTCTCTGAAATCATGAATGTGCATACATGTATCATTTATACATTTCTTTTGATCCTTCTAACGCTGCTCTTGTTGCAAAGTTTTCGTGTTTTCATTTTTAATCTTGTTGGTTGAAGCCAATATGTTTGTACGGTAGTTATGGATGGCGAGAGCGAGTGTTTGTACGATAGCAAAGTAGTTTTAGTAGGAATTTTGCTCTTAATGCTCTTAATCTATATTCTCAATAATGTTTCCTCAGATACATGTTGTCAACGTGAGGCTCATGGGTCCTATCAAGGAATCTCTCAAAATGTCTGTGACTTTTGGATTTGGGCGATGTTTTATCATAAAAATGCAATGCGTTGTATGAGGATTGACTTGAGACCTTTGTTATTCAAATAACTCTGCTTCTGTGATAATCTGTTATTTCGCATCATTTTACTTAACCCGCTTACATTGGCAACACGAACTTCATGAGAGCATCGGGTTATCAAATAAGAATATCATTTGCAAAAGTCGACAGATCCTTAATGAATTTTGTGAATAAGAGCGGGTCTAATACGAAGCCCTGTGGAACACCAAAAGACTGGTTGCCTTAATTACATATTTTCACGAAATCTGACTGTGTTCTCGTGGATAATACAAAAATACAACGAGACGGACAGACGGATGATGTCCAGCCTCGTCGTGTAGTTCCTATAGGATCCTACCTCCCTCTGTGAGCTAGGAATAGCCGGGTCCTAATCGCGGGATCAAAGGGAATCGAACTCCCGAACATAAGAGCAGCACTCGGGCGCCTCCCCACTCAGCCACCCAATAGGGGGGGGGGAACCTTTTTACCTAGAGTCATCAGTTCGCCGTTTCTCTGTTTGTTAAGGATATTATGAATGGAGTGCTTCAGTTTTCTTGAGCATCTTTCGATATAGAGAATAGAGAGAAAGGACAATAATTACCTATTTCATCTGCCTCTATTTATTGTGCCATGATTCTAGATGACTAAAGAGGTACTAATAATATAATATATTAATAAATTAATATCGTATCTATATATTTATATGCATACATCTACACACACACACACACACACATACACACACACACACATAATATATATATACACATGTATATATGCATTATATATATATATATATAATTATTATATATAATATATATACATACACATACGCATATAAAATACATTCTCTCTCACACACACACTTACATATATATACATACATATAAACATACACACAGACGGCATACTGTCAAAAGAAGCAAACAAAAAATTAAAAAGAAAAGTGAAAAACAAAAACGTATTTCCGATAAAATCGCACAAAAAAAGGAAAGAGAGAGAGAGAAAAAAAAGAAGAAGCCAAGAGCGCCCATTAGAAAACGCTGCTCGAGTTTTCGACATTATCTGCGGTAATCATCTTTAGCGAGAAAAAAGGAATCAGCACAAAAAAATAAGGACAAAAAAAGGAAAAAAGGGAAAAAAAAGAATCCCAAACTCAGCTTCCCTCTCTCAACCCTCCTCATAACTCCCCCTCCCCCCTCCCCCGACTCCCCCCCGGGCACTGTCACTCACCTGCCCATCTACCTGTCTGGCCGCTGTCGTCCCTCCCTATTCACGGGGCAGATCTAAGCCGGGCAAGGACGTACCTGCAACGAAAATGAGAAGGAGAGGATAATCTAACATTTTCTTACCCTGTTTTCTCATCAGCTTTTTTTTCGATCTCTCTCTCTCTGTCTTTCTCTCTGTGTCTGTCTGTCTGTCTGTCTCTCTCTCTCTCTCTCTCTCTCTCTCTTCTCTCTCTCTCTCTCTCTCTCTCTCTCTGTGTGTGTCTGTCTCTCTTTCTCTTTTTATGACCTTTCTCTTCATTCCTCTCTCACTCTTTTTCCATTTTCCACTCTTAGGCCTTTCCCTCTTTTTCTACTTGAATTATGCTGCATCCTTATTAATGTCACTCCACACAAGAATGATGTGTACGATGCAACCAAACAAGCAACAAGGAAACAAGTAAAACCCGCCTGATCTGGGGCTGACAAGGAAAACAAAAGGAACTTCCCTCTTCGTGCATAGGGAGTACACACTCACGCGCTTAAATTCCAGTTCTTGCAGACAATCCCTCCCTCCCCACCACTGCTCCCCCTCCCCCCTGCGGCGTCACAAAGGCTGATGATGCCCCCCCCCCACCGCCCCAACCCCACCAACTATGCCCACCCCACCATGGCGGGGGGGCGGGGAGGGGAACGGGAAATGGAATGGGATAACCTGCAATCTCCTTTACCTTTTGAAAAGCACACGTACATGCACGGTCGCGCACATGCACACACCCACACACACACACACTACACAGTGCACACATATGCACACACATCGGTCCACACACACACACACCTCACAAGCCCCCGCCCACACGCCCACACAAAATTGCGAGAGCGCCGCGCGAAGGGGCGTGAGCGGGCGTCTCGGGGTCCAGCGCCGTCACTCTCGATACTGGAGGCGAAGAAAGAGCCTCGACGACCGCCCGCAAGTGTCCGGCGCGGCATTCCCGACGCGTCCAGTGCCCGTCGAGACAGGGTCAAAGGAAGGAAGGAAGGAGAAAAGAAATAAAGAAATGAAAAAGATATAGAGAAAGTAAGAAAGAAAACAGCAATCTGGCCTTTTTTTTTTTTTTTTTTTGCAAAGGGCGACAGTGATTATTATGGCATGAAATGCCTGGACAACCGGGCTGGGAAAAGAAGAGTAGCTTGGCTGTTAATTTATTCATTCCTTTCTTTATTTAGCTTTCGCAGCGGATATTTGTCAGAGAAATGCCAAAGGACGAAACATATTGAAAGGAAGAGGTGCACGCCTGAGAAATAACGATTTCATATTGTTAAAAATTCCTCATATATATATATATATATATATATATATATATATATATATATATATATATATATATATATATATATATATATCTTAACGTAAAGGCCTCAGGCGACGCCAACATTGCATAGCACAATACTGAAACTATACCAAGGATTACCATAATATTACAAAAGTACAACTGAAATAACGTGATAAAAATGACCTTTTCGCATTCAATGCTACTTAAATGCCTTATGAAACATCAAGCCTTACACATCGCATCAAATGAACACAAATGGTACGGATTAGCACATGTACCAAAAGAACCAAAAGAATACCGACGTACATTAAAAAGGACGCGATGAAAGCAAAAGTCCTCCAGTGACATAAAGAGCACGGGAGCAGAGGAGTCCTTCCCACGCAACACGATATCACGTTGAGTCTAAGCTCGCGCGGGTAACAAGACCTGGACGTGTTATTTAAGCAGGAACTAAAGCATGAATATGTAAATAAAAAAAATAGAGGTAATACAAAGATAGACAAGATGAGGAAAACTCCCCCCTCTACCCTATACAGCACCCGTACGCTATCCTCATTCCCCTTACCCCCAACTCCAACCTAACCTTTAATGCCTCCTAACTTGCCCCCATGACCCCTTCCCAACACAATTCTATTCCCCCCTACCCCAACCTGCTACCTCATCCCCATCCCTTACCTCCAACCCCATCCCCCCTACACAACCCCAAGTCGCGCGATGAGCTTCCCACGTGACGCGGGTCGAGGGCGAGCGCTGCCACTCGAGCCCCGCCACGACACCGGAAGCGGCCCCGGGCTCAGCTGATCTGTGTCGCCGGCGGAGAGAGGGAAAGGGCGTCGGCACGCCAGGCGCGTCGAGGCGCGCGCCACGAAGCAGCTGGGGCAGGGAAAGTGAGGAGCGAGGGGCGGGAGGAGCTGATCCAGCTGGTTCGAGAGGGCGTCTCGAGGCCCAACTGGCGCTGAAAACCTGCCGTGAACAGACCTTCAGAAAAGCAACCCACGAAAAGCAAAAGAAAGCAAAAGCAAAACAAAGAGAGACGAGGAGCGCGCGCGGCCGTCCTCTCCGCTGCGTGGGAGGCGGAGGCACAGCTGGCGAGGAAGGAGGAACGTGTAAAATCGTCTGACCTTTTCGCCACGTGTGTTTAACGGGTCCTCGCGCGGCGTCCGGCGTCGTGTCCTGCCCGGCCCTCGGCTGAGTCACGTGACACACCCCTCGCCTTTATTCCTTTCCTCTCTCTCTCATTCCATCTTTCGTTCTTTCTCTTTCTCTCTTGTCTCTCTCTCTCTCTCTCTTTCTCTCTCTCTCTCTCTCTCTCTCTCTCTCTCTCTCTCTCTCTCTCTCTCTCTCTCTCTCTCTCTCTCTCTCTCTGTTCATTAACACCCTTTGTTCTCCCCATCGTTCAGTATTCACCGAAAGCGAATACTAATAATCAACATCAAAATCAACAAACTCATTTTCGCGCTGTCATTTCAAACACAGAAAATAACCACGTGTTCCATTTTAACCTCCCCCCCTCACCCTCACCCTCCTCCTCCTCCTCCTCCTCCTCCTCCCCTCTCACATGCAGACACACACACACCCTGCAATTCGAGCACATTTCCACTAAATATCGCAAATGGCAAACATAATATCATAATTGGTGATGAAACTACCCTTCGCCACACTTTCCTCATGAGTGAAGTGTCCCTCCCACCCGGTCGCCTCTGCCTCGGCCTCGTCTCCACGCCCTCGCCTGCCTCTTCCTGCGGCTCATTACGTGTTATGTTTTTTTCACGTGTCGTTTGCGGAAATGGTGGTGGTGGTGGTGGTGTTAGTGATGATGGTGATGAGGATGGCGATAGGGATGATGGTGGTGATCATGGTGGTGATAATGTGGTGATGGTGATGATGGTGATAAGGATGATAGTGGTGTTAGTGATCATGGTGATGTGATAATGATGGTGATAAGGATAATGGTGGTGCTAGTGATCATGATGTGATAATGGTGGTATTAATGATGATGTTGATGAGGATGGCGATAAGGATGATGGTGATCATGATGATGTGATAATGATGGTGATGGTTGTGTTAGTGCTGATGGTGATGATGATGGTGTCAGTGATGATGATGACGTGGTGATGATGTGATAGATAGGTCAAGAAGAAAATTATAGCGAAAGAAAACGAGGACAAAGAAGAAAGAGAAAAGCGCGGCAGACGAAAGGAAAGAAGAGAAAGGAAAGCGATGAGAAAAGAAGGACGGAGGAAAACAAACGGAAAAGATGTTACAGAAGAGGAAAATAGAAAACCATCAGAAAAGAGGGGAAAGAGCAAGATTCGAAGAAAGCCTAGAAGCACGCAACTCAACAGGACGACATAAGGAAGGACTTGTTCTTGGCCCGAACGCGGAAGGACTTCTCTCCGCCGAAGGACTTGAGCGAGTTGGCTGCTCGTTCGTGATACGTTCCCGGCGCGTCTCTCGGGGGGGGGGGAAGGTTATTAATTTGAGATTTGTGGTCATGCTATAAAAGAGAGAGGGGGGGGGATAGGCGATTGGGGAGGGGAATGTGGATGTGGGACGGAGTGTGGGACGGGTTGGGGGGTGGGGTGAGAGAGGGCATGGGCAGGGGCGTGGGAGAGGGGGGGGGCGGAATGCCAAGTCGTTCTCCCTCGGCAGAATCTTATCAGGCTTTCTTGCCTTCCGCCGCTTGCTCGCCGCTCCGGACCTTAAAACAAGTTCATTCAGGAATGCCTTATCTCATCCTCCCCCCTCCCCCTTCCGTTCCCTTCCCCTCTCCCCCTCCCTGCCCTGCGCCCTTCTCCGCCCCCACGAGCCGATGATAAGCGTCTCCGGTGCCAGGTGTTATCGGCGATCAGTCCTCGCGTCGACAGCCAGTCCGATACCGCCCCGACATGTCCCGACGTGCACGGAAAGGTGCCAGCGAAGGCGCCCGACGGTCGACGACGGCGCCGAGCGTGGGCGCTGGCGGAACAGTCGGACGCTGACTCCGTCTGTCAGTCTCATTTGCCGGAGGAAGCTCTCGGCATCCTGCAAAATAGATCGATTTCAAGACGGGCCTTTCGGTTCGGAGATAAGATGTTTACATCGATATATATGTGTATCAGTGTTTGCAGTTATATGTCAGGTTATTCAACATACTTCACACATTATATATATATATAATATAAATATATATATATATATATATATATATATATATATATATATACACATACATACATCACACACACCACACACACACACATACATACATACATACATACATACACACACACACACATATGCATATATATATATATATATAGATAGATAGATAGATAGATAGATATATATACATACATACATACATATATACAATAATACATATATATATATATATATATATATATATATAATATATATATATATATCACATGAATATGTGTGTATTAGATAGATTAGATATAGATAGACAGACAGATAGATACATATATATACACATATGTATATCTATCTATCTATATATATAGATATAGATATAGATATAGATAGATAGATAGATGAATAAACAGATGTATGTATATAATATAGATACATATACATAATAAATAGATAAATAGAATATAATATGATTGATAGATAGATAGATATACATATGTATGTACATTTATGTATGCACACATACATATGCTATATATATATATATATATATATATATATATATATATATATATATATATATATATATATATATATATATATATATATATAATATATATATATATATATATATATATATATATATATATAGTCAATCAAGAGAATCGACTAAAACGCAGGAGGAGCATCCTGGGGCGGCAAGGAAGCTTCTCGGACAAGGAAAGGACGAACCTCAAAAAAAAAAAAAAAAAAAAAAAAAAAAAAGTCTAGAAGGTCAAAACTGAACTCTTGCTTTAGAAAGATAAAAACAGAATTAATACTTAGGGAGTAAAGAATAAAAAAATGTTTGAATGCAGGAGGAGGGAAGAGAAAGGATGAGACAAGGGGAAGGAAGAAAAATGGTCCGTGGGAAGTGAGACAAGAAAAAAGGGTGGGGAGAGGGAGGGAGGGAGAGAGGGTGGGAGAGAGAGGAGGAGGGGGAGAGAGAGGGAGAGAGGAGAGAGAGGGAGAGGGGGAGAGAGAGGGAGAGAGGGGAGAGAGAGGGAGAGAGAGAGAGAGAGGAGAGAGAGAGAGAGAGAGGAGAGAGAGAGAGAGAGAGAGAGAGAGAGAGAGAGAGAGAGAGAGAGAGAGAGAGAGAGAGAGAGAGAGAGAGAGAGAGAGAACAGCAGGAGAAACGCAGGAGTGAAAACAAAGAGTGAGAACGAAAGAGGAAAAAAAAGAAAAAAAAAACAAAACGAAAAAAGACGAAAACGAACAAGAAAGAACGAGAACGAGCAGAACATAAATGATAATGTGAAGAACAGAAGCTCAAAGGCACGCAAGCAAAACCTTATCAAGAAGACCCTAGAACCCAACAGTTCAGTCTTCAAAAGATGTCCCTTTTTTCCGTCAACAGAAATGAATCACAAACGTATTAGATGTATTTCAACTGAATGACTTCTTAAAATAAGCTTTCCTTCATAATACACCAAAGTTACTTATCCTGAATGAAACTGAAAGCGAACACAGATCGTATAAATGTATTTACTAAATGTTACTTTGTTTGGGAATGAACATCTGTTTATGCTGTGGTGAATGAACACGGATGTAACCATTTTTTTTCATAACAAACAGTTTTAAACCTGAATGAACTCTTGTCAGAGACTAAGACTGACATTTGTAAACATTTCAAATTGAATTTTTTGAAAGGTCAGGCATTCTACCACAGGTTTCCGAGACTGAATCTTATATGTAAGTCTACGTATATGTAAACAAGATTGAATTAATAAATACACATATATATACACATATATATTTTAGTGCAATTTAGTGTATATGTGTGTGTACGTGCGTGTGTATGTATGTGTGTCTGTGTGCATAGACATATATATATCTATATATCTATATATCTATATCTATCTATATATATATGCATACATACATACATATACATGCACATACGCACGCACACACACACATACACGTATAGATACATATATGTATAGATGTATACATGTATGCGTGTGTGTGTATGATGTCTATATGCACAGCCACTAGATCAAAAACTAGGACGCAAACCCGCACACACCCGTTGACACAGGAAGTCGCACCGCATGTAAATTTTCTTTTATGAAGTCATTTGTCCGAACAAAAGCCGACGCGCAAATGAAATGAAAGCAACATATGCTGAACAACATATGCGCATGCGGTGGCTCTGGCATTCGCTCTTTAGGTCTATTATCAGCGAGAAAGAGAGAGAGGGATGGGGTTGGGGTTGGGGGGAAGGGGGAGGGGGAAGGGGGTCAGCAGCCTACTGGCGCCTCTGCGACCGTAACTATCTTGGGAGGGGAAGGGGAGGGGGTGAGGGAGGTTTGGAGGGGGGTCACTGGTGTGAGGACGGGAGGGGGGCGGGAGAGGACGGGGATGGGAAGGGGGGGGGCGGGAGAGGACGGGAGGGGGGAGGGGGGACGGGAGAGGACGGGAGGAGGAGGACAGGAAAGGAAGGGGGGGGGAGGGACGGGAGAGGACGGAGAGGACGGGAGGGGGAAGACGAAGAGGGAGATAAAGAACTTTCTGGGTGTTTTCCCGGAAACCCCGAGGAGTAGTTTACGGTTCTGGGATGAATGAGGTTATTGGCTGCTGATCTGTGTGTTTTATCGTTTTCTGCTTCGGTCTCTTTATGTATGCACGGAATGCATGGATGTATCACTACCCCCGCCCCTTCTTTCTCTCTCTCTCCTCCCCTTCTTTCTTTCTCTCCTCCCTTTCTCTCTCTCTCGTCTCCCTCTATCCTCCTAACCTGTCTCTTTCTCCTCCATCTCTCTCAGTCTCTCCCCCTCTTTCTCAGTTTGCCTCCCCCCTCTCTCTCCTCCTCCCCTCCTCTCTCTCTATCTCTTTTCCCTTTCTGTCTTTCTCTCTTTTCCCTTTCTCTCTCTCTCTTTTCCCTTTCTCTCTCTCTCTCTCGTCTCTCTCTCTCTCTCTCTCTCCTCTCTCCCTCTCTCTCTTTTTTCCCTTTTCTATCTCTCCCTCCTCTCTCCCCCTTATTCTCACCCCCTTCTTTCTCTATCTCCCTCTTCCCTCTCGCCCGAAAGGGAAAATACAAACACCAGCAAAAGTAAATGGCAAAGAAAACAGAGACAAGGAAAAGGGAAGGAAAATGTGATGACAAACATGAGGAAAAACAGCGATAACAAAAATAATGATGACGAAGGAGGAAAGAGAACGGAAGCAGAGAAGAGGACGGAAG
>NW_020872792.1:236674-249174 GCF_003789085.1 Penaeus vannamei | reverse complement strand
ACACACACAATATCTAACCCATATAAAAAAAATAAAAAATAAAAAAAAATTTCCGACCTGCAGATCCCTCAAGGTTTTCCGTCGTCGATCACGAGGCGGAGGGAATCGACTTGGAGATGGTGGAGGCGCACAGACAGAGGGAGAGAAGAAGCGAGAGATATGGATATACACTGAAAGATTAACTGATGAATGGACATATATTGACAAATAGATAGAAATAGATAGATAGAGAGATAGAAAGAAAGAAGAGAGAGAGAGAGAGAGAGAGAGAGAGAGAGAGAGAGAGAGAGAGAGAGAGAGAGAGAGAGAGAGAGAGAGAGAGAGAGAGAGAGAGAGAGAGCGAACCCCTCCGATCCTGAACGCCCGTCCGACACGCGACCGAAAGAACCTTCAAGAACTTGTCCGTCTTTTAACCTTCGGGGAAAAAAATCAAGTTTACGATGGGCGGAGGACGGAGGAGGGGAAGGAGCGAAGAGGAGGAGGAGGAGGAAGAGGAAGAAAAGGAGGACGAAGCGGAGAGGAAGCAAAAGGAAGAGGAGAAAGAGGATGAAGAGGATGAAGATGAAGGTAGAGGAGTAGGAGTGAGAAGAGGAGGAAAGAACATAAGAGTAAATGACGAAAATGAGAAAAGGTAGAAGGATGTTACATATGTATATATATATATATATATATATATATATATATATATATATATATATATATATATATATATATATATATATATATATATATATATATATATATATATATATATATTATATATATATATATATATACATATCACATATATATATATATATATTATATATATATATATATATATATATATATATATTATATATATATATATATATATATATATATATATTAGCATATATGTATATATATGTATATATATATATATATATATATATATATATATATATATATATATATATATATATATATATATATATATATATATATAACAAACGCTTGAAGATGTATATCGTTTGCGCTTTGTCCTAAGAACGACAAGATTTGTAATAATGAATATCTGGCAACACTGGCTGGTAACTATGTGGCATATATCCAACGGGAAAATATGTAATCGTTTAAGTTTTTGTATATTGTATTGAAGCAGTGTTTTTTTTCACAAATTTTGGATACCAAAATTATGATATTTTTTGCCATGAAAAGCGATAAAATTACAGTTATAATATTTTTGCTTTGAATGGAAATTTTATGTTCAAGAAATAAGAATTAACGTTAGGAGGGAGGAAGCCATTATTTTGACGGCTGGGCACAAATCTGCTCGTGTTGAAGATTGCAAAGGCACGGAGGCTGTCAGCACTCTGTCACACTCTTGATAGAATTATTCATCTTGAAGAGATGCCAATTACCAGGGATTTGTCTGGGTGAGTAAATTTAAACGTGCTTTCGTATATTAAGAAATTAGTAATCTCTTCATACACACATACATGTACACATACACACACACACACACACACACATATATACACACACACAACACACACACACACACATCGATAAAGGAGATTAAACAACTGTTATCACCGATAACAAAAAAGTAATCAGTGACTCATCAAGTGCTGCAATAATCTCAAAGTCGTACAAACGAGCTTCCCCCCCCCCCCCGCCGCTATCGCCACATCACTTTCCCATCCTCCTCAGGATAACACCCACGACAACAGCGCATCATAAAACATGTACATTCGCATATAAGTACACACGGGTATCTGAAGACAAGCGGGAGGCCGGCAAACACAAGAAACACGAACTCACACACACGAGCCCGAAAAGAAGCAGAGAACAAACGAAGAGGAGTAAGAGAAAGAAGGGAGGAAAATCTGCGGAAAAATGAGAAGGGAAAAATGCACGGGGCGAGGGGGGTGCGGGCGGAGGGAGGGAGGGAGGGGGGGTGAGGCAAAGGTCATGCAAACACACGAGGGAATGTTTGCCACCGCCTGTAATATTTATTATTAATTAAGTGAGAGCAAATTAATCAAAACTTGCCCAAGACATGTAAATATACATCATCAGACTTCTCCCCCCCCCACCCCTCCCAGGCTGAGGGCAAAGATCATGACCGAGAAAGAGGGAGAAAGAGAGTAAGAATGTGTGTACGTGTGTGTGTGTGTGTGTGTGTGTGTGTGTGTGTGTGTGTGTGTGTGTGTGTGTGTGTGTGTGTGTGTGTGTGTGTGTGTGTGTGTGTGTGTGTGTGTGTGTGTGTGTGTGTGTGTGTGTGTGTGTGTGTGTGTGTGTGTGTGTGTGTGTGTGTGTGTTGTGTGTGTGTGTGATATATAGGTAGATAGACAGATATAGATACATACATACATACATACATACATACATATATATATATATATATATATATTATATATATATATATATAATAGATAGAGAGAGAGAGAGAGAGAGAGAGAGAGAGAGAGAGAGAGAGAGAGAGAGAGAGAGAGAGAGAGAGAGAGAGCATGTGGGTGAGTTGGGAAACACACCTAAATCCATATAAAGTGAGTCAGTCACCTGAGGTCATCAACCCAATCCCAATCCGCAGGAAGATGCTGCCGTGTATATATATACATATTATCTCTCCCTTCCCTTCCCCTCTCCCTTCCACCCTCCCTCCCTCAACCCCTCCTCTCCCCTCTCTCTCCCACGGCCTCCACACCTCACTACCCTCCAGGAATGCCATCAGGTCGCGCCCGCAGGAGACTCGCGGGGAGAGAGAGCCCTTAAGGACACGGGAGGGACGGAAGCTCAGGGCGACGACCACGCCACGACGACCTGGCGAAGGCGAAGGAGATACACGCCATTGCCAAGACGCCGCCACTTTCTGGACTCCGCTGCTTGCAAGGTGCTTCCCCGCCACTTCGACAAGCACGAGGAGAGGTTCGTCGCCGCAGAGGGGAGTGTGTGCACAGGAGCGAGTGGGTATACACGTGAGAAGGGAAGGGGGGGGGTTAAGGGAAGGTAAGGGGGGGAGGGGTGGTTAAGGGAAGGGAAGGGGGAGGGGCGGCTAAGGGAAGGAAGGGGGGGAGGGGCGGTTTAAGGGAAGGTAAGGGACGGGGGCCTAGGGGAGGGGAGGGGGGGAGTTGTGCAAACAGGCGAGAAGTAGAGGTGATACATACACACACTGTGAAAGCTAAACACGACTAAATATGGACATTCTCATACTCGCTTACTCGCGGGCCCTCAACATGTCCTCTTGAACGTACACGCACACAAAGCACACACACCCACACCCAAAGCCCCTCCCCCCTCCCCCAACAGACAGCCCCCTCCCACGCCCCCCCAGGAAAGGATCGAGGCTGACCGGCAAGTAACACGACGAGCAGCGGCATCCCGGCGACCTGCTCCTCGACGGCGCGGCAGCATGGTCATCTTACATGCAGGGGGAGGGGGAGGGGGGGGGGGTGGAGGGAAGAAGGCAGTGGAGAGAGAGGAGAGAGACGAATGGGAAGAAAGGAAAGAGAGGAGAGAGAGAAAGAAAGGAGGGAAAAGAGAGGAAAGGGAGGAGGGGAAAGACAGGAAAGAGAAGGAAGGGAGGGGAAAGAGAGGAGAGAGAAGGAGGGAGGGGAAAAGAGAGGAGAAGAAAGGGAGGGAAGGGAAAGAGAGGAGAGAGAGGAGGGAGGGGAAAGAGGAAAAGAAGGAAGAGGGGGAAAGAGAGGATAGAGAAGGAAGGGAGGGAAAGAGAGGAAAAGGAAGGGAGGGGAAAGAGTGTGATGACGAGAGGTGTGGAAAAGAAGGAGAGAGAAGGAAGGGAGGGGAAAGAGAGGAGAGAAGGAAGGGAGGGGAAAGAGAGGAGAGAGAAAGAAAAGGAGGAGGAGGGAGAGGGGAGCAGGAGGGGGTGGAATGTTGGGGGCGAATCTAATGGGGGTAAAGCGGGCATCGAGGGCTTCGGCAAGGGTGGAAGGAGACAGAAAAAGGGAATGTTAATAATTGAATATTAATTTCTCATTGAATCAGACCCGCCCTTTCGTTTCACTTTCTCTTCTCTTCCCTTTCTCGTGTCTACAAGTCACTGTTATCTTCGTGGTTCTTTGTTGTGGAAAAAATGTCGATTATGTTTTCTAATCTTAATTTGTTATTGCCATGTCGGGCTTTTCTGGGCTGCATGCCTCTCTCTCTCTCTCTCTCTCTCTCCTCTTCCATATTTCTTCCTCTCATCTCTTTTCTCTCTCTCCTTTTGTCCTTATCGTATCTTTTCCCCTCTCTTACTTCTTCTCTCTCTCTTTCCCTCATTATTCTTTCTCTTTCTCTCTCTCTATCTCTCTTATTCCCTCCCTCAGAGATTCTTAGTCTCTCAATTCTCTTTAACTATCCCTCTCTCTGATCTCAGGCACTCTGGCTGTGTGCATGTGTGTGTGTGTGTGTGTGTGTGTGTGTGTGTGTGTGTGTGTGTGTGTGTGTGTGTGTGTGTGTGTGTGTGTGTGTGTGTGTGTGTGTGTGTGCACATATATATCGACGAACGTGCATAGTCATTCATTTATCCATATAGATACGTATATTCAAACACACTGAATAGATTCCCCCACACACCCCGCCACGCAAAACGACCTCACGGGAATCCTTATTGACGTCCCTCTCCTTAGCATTCAGCCGCTCTCCTCCTCCCAAGGAAGGACTTCCCGGACACTTGCGAGGAGAAAAGACGTGAAATCTCCTTCTCTCCTCCTCTTTCCCACTCTCCTCTCCCTCTCCGCTACTACGCCTCTCCTCCACATCCCTCTCCCCCTCCCTCTCGCAACCCCCTTCTCTCCCCCCCCCCCCCCACTTCCTGCTAGCTACCCCTCCTCCTCCTCTCCTCTCTCCTTCTTAGTTATCCTTCCCCCTTCTTCCTCCTCGCCCGTCTTCGTTACCCCCCCCTCTCTTCCCCCACCCCACCCCATCCCCCTTCTCCGTGCGCTCGGACACCACCTGTCCCGTCTTGGATTTTTCCTCAGGTAAATAAACATATTCTGCTTGGGACGCTCCTCGGCTAAAATATTCCCAGACTTTGGGTACGCTCGCATTGTCTGTGGTTTCTGAGATTCGGGGCAGAAAATGGTGTATAAAGGGAAGACTGAAATGACGAAACGCGAGGAATATCGCAAAGGGAGAGGATAAGTCGTAAGAATAAGTAAAAAATAAGTAAAAAATAATAAGAATAAGAATAAATAAAAGATAAGTAAAACATAAGTAAAAAATAAGTAAAACATAGTAAGTAAAAATAAGTAAAACATAATAAGTAAAAAATAAGTAAAAAAGAAAAACATAAATTGCTGAGGAAAATCCCATGAGAATGCCTTTCTCTCCCATAAATACAGATGTTCTTGTCGTTATGGAAACACACTTGCAACAAAGAAAGTGCATGGGAAATCAATGCTTGTTCTTAAAGTTCTCCTTACTTTGCAAAACAAAACATAACTAAAATAGAAAAAAACGATAATGTTTATTTTCTTACATTCAGCTCCTCCTGTATGAACAGTTGAACTCAAAACGGTCAGAGTCGAGAGAACACAAGAACACATGCGTAGAATTTTGAACAATCTTGTCAAGCAGCGGAAGAACAGGATGAGAACAGTCTCCGACATTCACTCATTTTTTTTTACCGAACAAGAGTACGTCCATCCATGACAATACTCATTAAGGCATTTCGCATTGAATATAATGAAACAAGTTGCACCAATTCCTATTGTTAAATAACATTCGCTCAAAAGCATAAAAAACACTCAGGCACAAAACACGCCACAGAGCCTCCATTGTTGTCTACAAAAGTCCATGGATCAGCCGCTGCAGGATCATTATTCGTCCCAGTCTTAACAAGCTCCTCCCCCCACCCCCCTTTACGCTATGCAGCATAATAAAGTGTGGTGATATTGGCAACCTCTAGTGTTTATGAGACAAATATATCCGCGTTTACTGTCTATCTTTATTTATCTATTCATCCGCGATAATTCTCAAATAAACAACCACAAGGAAACTACACGGCCAAACGAGTCTTTCAGCAAATTGGTACTTCGATGATTTAAGCCGCGTGAGCAGAACGCAAGAAATCTGCCAGTTAACTTCGTCCTGTCTGCCACGCGTGTCGAAATGTTTACTTTGCAATAAATCACGCTAGTGAAAGAAGGAGAATCGGAGGAGGGGAAAAATAAGAACAAGATGAAGAAAAGGGAGAAGAGAACGAGAATTAACAGAAGGTAATGCGAGAATTAGGGAAGGGCATTGCGGAAAGGACGACGTGTTTATGAAAGGGAAAACAAGCCAAGGAAAGAATATGGCGGAGAAGGAAGAACATTTGAAAGAAAACTTCGTACACTGAGGGAAAAAATCTAGGAGCCGAGCAACACCAAACCCGAGTTAAGACCTGCACTCCAAAAAAAAAAAAAAAAAAAAAAAAATATGAGAAAGAAGAATGTCTTTCTAACTAGAAACAGCAGAAGAAACAAGCCCATAGCAGGCAGGCAACACCTTGACAGGAGAGGCAGAGGTAAGAACTAACCTCCTGACAGGATGCGCACACATTTCAGCTCGCTTGACAGCCCAGCATCGAATTTCTCTCGTCTGCCACGGCTCCAGCAGGAACTATGCAAATTCACGCACTCAGGGTCGTCGTATAAACAAGGTTCACAGCACTAACTCTCGGGCGCCGATCAGCACCGAGTGTGATAGGTGACCGTTTAGGAACTTCGGACTTTCGGAAAATATGCAGCGAGGATGGTTAACTCCGCATGATAAATTTGTGCGTTTGCATTCGTGTGCCCCACAACTTGTTAGGAACACATCTCGGCAGGCATTCGAATATTGAGTATATCTATCTCGCTCTCTACTGAACAGGATAACTCAATGTGTGTATATAGTGTATGCTAATGTCCGTATATATCAATCTGCCACACACATTTACATACACAAGCAAACACACAGTAAAAGCAAAAACTCCTTGGGTACAAACGCTCACACAAAGAAGCAGAAGCAAGCACAGAGCAAAGCAGTCTTATCTGTCAGCCCCGTTCCCCTTCTGGCTCGCCCCCCCCCCACCCCTTAACCTCTCGTCAGGAGCGGGGGCGGAAAAGCACAGCACATCATCATACTTTATTAGGCAAATATGACATTAAGGCATATGTTCTCCAACATACCGACCCTTGCACAAATATTGCACGTTGTAACACTGTTTGGAGAGAAAGGGGCGAGGGAAGAGCGAGAGAAAGAGAGAGCCCAGTGACCCCTTCCCAGCGAGGGACGTCGAGCGCCTCCTGCATAACCCTGCCAAAATTATACCGCCGAAGAACCGCGACTTAGTCTAACCACTCGCAGGATAATAAAAAAAAATAGTAATAATAATAATACAAACATTAGAGAGGTAACTGAAGCTGCAAACATTCTTCCAAGCAAAGCTGACTGCTGTCAACCTCATTTTTGGGAACATGACATGTCTTGAAGCCTCTCTCCTCATCTGCGGTCTTAGAGTGAAGCCGAGTTGGAGTGATATGGAATTTAATGAAACTGCGAGTGAGCGAGTGACTTCCAGGAACCCAAATGCATTTCTCGAGAGGTAATATTGACATGTAACGCGCTAACAAAACTCGAGGTAAAAATAAACACAAACTGAAATTAGTTCTTTGGAGCAAACTTTGCGCTTGCAAGCCTTTAAGAGGACTATCTCTATATGAATAAACACATGATATTCTTAGTATCAATAAAGCTCCACATGTTTTTCGTGAAACATGTCTAGACGTAAATATTAAAATAGACAGCATTGATATCGCCTTTTCAGCCTTTTCAAGCGATATAAAAGATTCATGTTACTATTAAACAACAATATGCAACATACATGTCATCAAATATTTACTGCTCCTTGCATTTACAAAGTTGTAATTGCATATCTTAATATAGGGCGTATGTGTTTACATTAATAACTTTCATGCATATTCCTGATGCACGAGTATACCGACCTTTGTTCTGTTCATTCCAACGACAAATTTAGTTGCTTTGGCACCGATCAACATGCTGCAATTAGTAACACAGGTTTCCTTCTCGCTTTTTTTATTGTCTTATCTTCCTCTTCCTCCTTGTCCTACTTATTCTTGTTCTTCGCCTCCTCATTATCCCCCCGCATTTCCCGCTTCTTCACATCTTCCCTTCTCTTCCCTTCTCCCCCTCTTCCCTCCTCCTCCTTCTTCCCTTCTCCCCTCCTCCTCCTTTCTTCCCTTCTCCTCCTTCTTTCTTCCCTTTCTCCTCCTTCTTCCCTGCTCCTCCTTCTTTCCTTCTCCTCCTTCTTCCTTCCTCCTCCTTCTTCTTCCCTTCTCCCCCTCTTCCCTCCTCCTCCTCCGCCGACCCATAGCCCGAGAGCCGCGCCGCCGCCCCCTCGGCCACACAGCGAAGGCAGCCGTTCGGGCGACGCCAAGTGCAGCGTCGGTGCGGCGGGAGCGCGGCCGGGCACGTCAGCTTCGACCGGCCCTTTCGTAGCTGCGTGGGCGTCACGGGCGTCACGGGACGGCGCCGCGACTTCCAAGGCCGTTTCACTGGAATGCAATGGGCTGCAGCGGAGTGCCAGTGCCGCCCGTGGTGCGTGGGAAGGAGATGGGTGGGCGGCCGCACTTGCTTGAAGGTGGGAAAAGGAGGGGGGTGGGGATCATGTGGCCAGGAAGGAGTGACTGGTAGGGGTGGGGTGGGGGGATATGCTGCCGAATGACACGCGCACTTGAACATACACATGCTGATATTCATACTCATGCACACACACACACACACACCAGTATCAGATATGTCAGACACCGATATACATTCGAACACATACACGCTCAAACACACACACGACTATCTACTAATTAATTCCTCTCCCTTTCTTTAGCCCGCGCCACTTCTCCCCCGCAGCCACGTCCTCAGCCAAGACGTCAGGTAGTCATGTCCTCGAAGGCAACGACCCAAACGAGCCGCATGGCATGACAGGGGCCGAGCCGGACGCAAGCAGAGATATATATTATACATTTAGCTTGTTTCTTGTCAGCGCGAAAGCAGCTACGATCACGTTCTGCTTGCCGGAACACAGGGCTCGCTTGACCTTGCTCAGGGTGAGAAAACTAATCATCTTTTTTCTTCTACTCCTTGTTTTTTCATACTCCTCTTGCTTTACTTTTTTTGTCTTCGTGTTTCGTTCTTTGTTCCCCTTCGCTTGCATGGTGGGGGAATATCGTGTTTTCTGCCTCATTTTCCTCGCTTCTTTTTCTTCTTCTTTTTTTTTCTTCCTTTTCCGAATCTCTTCTGTTCTGGTTCCTTCTCTTGTTCACCGGCGATCGAAGTAAAGCTACTTTCGATTTCTATCTTTGTATACCTGTATTACCAATAAAACTATCTTTCCTTTTCTACTTTGTTAATCAGTTTGGGAATGAGGCTAATTCTTAATGCAGTTTTATTGTTCTTACTCATTTTCTTTCTGTTCACCAAAAAGGGAAATAAAAGAAGCGCCTTCGATGCTTTATTTATTTTTTCTTGTTCACTGAAATGAAGGTATAACTATTTTTTTTTATATAGTTCTATGTTCACCTCCACTAACATCTGAACTATTTCCTGCTTTTCAACTCGTTCACCTTTCTCGACGATAGAGCTATTTTCACTTTTAATAAGTCTTCACTGGGAGCAAAACCATATATTCCTTTTTCCTCAATTAAGTCTTCAATCACTTCTCAGCGAAAACAGAACGATTCTCCCTCGGTCACCTGCGCTGGGAAAGGAGCACCGTGCCCCCTACCTCACCTGACCGGGAGCAGCACGGCCATTGTCTCTCCACTCACCTGCGCTGCTTCGGTTATTCAGGTGTTGTGTGAGAGTTAATTAATGAACATTTACTGATATCTCGTCCAGGTATGCGAGGGCGGGACCAGCGGCGCGGAACCAGAGACAAGAAAATAAAACACGAGAGTCACTGTAAGGAAAATACATATACTCTGTAGTGCGCGTGGAATGCTATCAATTTTCTTCCTATCTGCTTTACTATATTTTTCTTTCCATGTGAATTGTGACTGTGTACTTAGTGTCATAGCATACATAATACTTAAAATCTATTATAAAAGGAATAAAATAAACTAAATAAACTAACTGTCAGAGGGCAGGAAGACAAGCCAAAGAGTAAACTATAAATGGCACCTGAATGTTTTTTTTCCCTCTCGGACCACACTTTCACATTCAAGCAAGGAACTAAAAAATCTAGTCTTTATTCTCTTAATAATACTAATATCAATGCTAATAGTAGTAGTAGTAATATTAGCAATTAAACAACAACAAAAGTAATTAGTAATAAAAATGATAATGATGATGATGATGATAATGGCAATACAATGATAATAATAATGAAGAAAATAATAATATTGTTACTAAATTAATTACCATTATTATCATTACCATTACCATTGTTATTATGATTATTACTATTATTAGTAGTAGTAATGGTAATAATAATAACAAAAACATTATTATTATTACTGTTAACATCATTCTCGTTGTCATTATTATAATTATTATTATCATTCTTATAATTGCTATGGTTATCATCATCATTATTATTGTTACTATAATCATTGTTATTATAATTCCTATTATCATCATGATTTTCGTTCATATTATCATCATAACTATTATTATTATCATCCTTACTACTACTATTATCTTTATCATTATATTTATTATTACTGTTATTACTATCATTACCGTTATTACTATCATTACTATTATCATCAATATTATCATTTCAAACACCTTCATCATCATTGCAACAAAAAAAATAACCAGATATGCCTTTTAGCACACTGTGCCCACGATACACGAAGTCTGACTGTGACTTCACTCTTACAGGGAAGTCAAGACAGGTGCAAGTGGGGGACAGAAGTGTCTGGTTCTTAATATATTACGTAATGTGATGTCACATTATCGAAAAAATATATAATCACTTTAAATCACACATCGTTTCGCTTCTTTACCTTCAGAGAAACTTTATGTAAAGAGAAACATATCATGAACCACCAAAGCAAGGGATGATCAGAATATACAAGGATAAATAAACAGTAATGAATATTAACACTTTTGATATCCAAACGATTAAACACATATACATGATAATAATAAAAGGAAAAACAATAACAGCAGTCAAAGCAAAGAGACAAAAGGCGAAGAGCAGCGGGTGACACAACAAGCCAGCCCCAAGCAGCGGCCGCGGGGCATATGACAACCAGCAACAACACCTTTGATAAACGAGAGGCAGGATAACGCGATAATCTTAAGCACCGTCTCTGAATAGCTGAACACTTAGCCAAGCAGCCATTCGAGTCGCGACCTTGCAAGCACGCAACGGGAGGGCAGGGTCGGGTTCATCAGAGGCCGTGCTTGCTTGCAGGGAGGCTGGCTATGCGCGGCAAGGTGCTGAGAGAGAGAGACACTGCTTGCGCCTAAAGAAAACACGGGGCTTAGAGGATGAGGGGAGGAGGGGGGACGAGAAGAGCCTCTCAGGAGGGAAGTAAGGCAGAATGACGTCACTTGTGCTGACAGCCTGCAGGAGGGTCTTCAATCTCAATCTCTCTCTCAATCACTCATTCGGCTTTCTTCTCTATGTCTTTATTCTGATACCATGTATTCCTTTTTTTCTCTCCTCTTCCACTATTGCTTCCCTTTATATATTTTGATTTATTCTTGGGATTCTCGATTGTCTTTTATGAGGGTCTCTATTTCTTTTCGTTATATCACCCCTTTTCCCTTCCTTCTCTTCTTATCTTTTCTTCCTTCCCCTTATTTACCTCTCAACTTCTGCCCTTCCTTTTCCCCCTTTCACTTCCCTTCCCCTCTCCCGTTTTTCTTTTTCCTTTCCGTCCTTCGTATACTTTCACTATTTCCCCTAATTTCTCCTCTCTTCCCCCATCTCCCCTTTCTTTCCCCGTGTTCAGTCTCCTTCCCTTCCCTTTCCTTTCACCGTTCCTCTTCTTTTCTCTCCCTTTCCTCTCGACCTTCTTTGCACCCGCCCACTGTCTCTCCCTCTCCCCCCACCCTCTCCCCTCTTTCCTCCCTCCCCTTGTCACTTCCTCCCTCCCCTCTCTCCTCTTTCCCTCCTCCCCCTCACTTCCCCTCTCTCCTCCTCCCCTTCTCCTTCCTCCCTCCTCCCCCCCACCCTCTTCCCTACCTCTTCCCTCCTCCCCCACCTCTCCCTTTCCCTCCACCCTCCTCCTCCTCCTCTTCCTCCCTTGCCCTTCACCCTCAGATACCCCGAGATCACGGATACGAAAAGGAGACGAGGACGAGACACAGAGGACAGGAGAACAAACAAGTAAACAAACAAACATACCACGTATCTGACGAATACAGTGACAACAGTTTATAGTCCATATAACATGCACATTCAGGAATTATTTATTTCGGAGAGGGAACGGACTGGCACTCAAAGGTCAGCGGCATTAACGTTGCATGGAAGATATCAACAATGCAAAGTGAGTGGTAGTCCGTCTCTGGGAGTCTTTGTCCGAGCGCTTGCAGAG
>NW_020872792.1:229174-231674 GCF_003789085.1 Penaeus vannamei | reverse complement strand
CTTCTTGATGATACTTCTTTTCTTTGTTCTTTTTTTCATGGATCTGTCGCTCTTATTGTAAAAAAGAAAGAAAGAAAAAAAATCACCTCAAGCTCGATAGATAAATAACATGCTTGAATACATAAAAAGTGACTCCTTTTTTCTCTCTCTCTCTTTCATTCTCTCTTCCCTCTCTCTTTCTTCTTCTTTCTTCCCTCCCTCCCTTTTTTATATCTTTCCCTTTCCCCTCTCCCTCACTTAATCACTCTCGATTTCTCAATCTCTCTTCTATCCTCTTTCCTTCTTTCTTCTATTTGTTACTCCCTCTCCCTCTCCCTCTCTCACTCTCGCTCTATCCCCCTCTTGCACCTTCCCCCTCTCCTTCACTTCCACTTCCTTTCTCTCTCTCATTCACTTTCACCACTCTCTCCCTCTTCTCATTTCATTCACTCTTCTCTTCTCTTTTACTTACTCCTCTTACTTACTCCCTCCCTGTCCACCACTGCGCTTATTTCAACAGGAGGGAGAGCGAGAGGGAAACGGAGTGTCTACTGCTGTGACTGGAATATTCATGGCGAGTTTGTGGTTCATTAGGATCAAACGGAGAAGTTGTACTGTGTGCGTTTATGCGTTATCTGTGTGTGCCTTCTGGTACAATGACCTGAGATGCGAGAATTGATACTAGCATATAACCATGCATCTCCTCATCTCCTCTCTCTCTCTCTCTCTCTCTCTCTCTCTCTCTCTCTCTCTCTCTCTCTCTCTTCTCTCTCCTCTCTCTCTCTCTCTCTCTTTCAAACTACACAGATAAATAACACCAAACACTTGTAAAAAAAAATCTATAAATATTTATAAGGTTGCCAGACGTCCAAACCATTTAAAAAATAAGAGCCGTACATTTTTCAGTGCTTGGGCGAAGCAGACGCCATCACAGACTACACACATATAGACACACATATGTGTCTGTATGTGTGTTGTGTGTGTGATATCTTAATTACATCTCAATCACATTGGCAACTATGCTGCTTTGTGAGATGAGGGTTCGTCGGCTTTTTTTTTTTTTTTTGGCTTTTAACATCCTTTCTTCAACAAAGGTACAAAATAGAACACACACAAATCGCTTCTAAACCTTTTCCTTTGCATTCCTTTCCATAAAATTCCAATTACGTTCATTTTTTCTTTGTTTAGTTACATCCAAACGGAAGGAATTCCTTGCAGTATTTCAGCACTTTACCTGCATTTTCCAGCGCCATACATCAACCAATATGAAGTCCAGTAAAAAGAAAAAAAAATCTCGGTCACACAGCTCTGACTGGCCGACATCACGCACCAAATAACTTCCAATGTAGCTTCTGTATCTAATTATTCATGGTCATTCACAGGCGCGTCTCGGTCATGCAGAGCCCAGTTATATGCAGGAAGTATCTCAATGCACGTAAAAGAATGTCATATCTTAACCCAAACTGCTGCACAAACTGAGTCGAAGGAGAAAAGAGTGAATGCAAATGAATAATTCGTCCACCTAGATGATTTTTTCGAGCTTTCGATTATATAGCATTCCTCACAAAAACATTTTTGATGAAACTGTAAACCTGTCTAATGCTCTTGGCCTTGGAATGCCCTCGTCCTCGTCCAAGCACTCCCTACCTGCCACAACGAGCTCTAGTTTATCTTTTCCCCTTGTTTGAACTTCAGCTTCGGAGTTGATTTCCGATGCCATTTTATAGCAGGAAGAAAGGATGCAGACGCTGCGTACTGCACTTCTTTCGACAACAACAAGCGATTTTCAGAGAGACTTACATGCATGTTGCAGACGGTGCTATAAATTGCAGGCTGCCATAAAATGGGCAGTTATGTTGTGGAAATTGGCATTCCGAGGAATGAGATGGGGAGCCATCACACAAAAACACACACATTTGCATCAAATATCCAGATAAGAATGTCAGCAGCACATGCAATGATGCAACATACTATACGGTTTCCGAGGTCAGACACAAAGGTCATGCAGGAATCAAACCTTTTTACACCTGGTATCAAAACGCTTAAGTCTTAATATTTCCTTTCCAATCTATCATAATTTTCTCACTCTGGAGATTCATTATCCTTCCCAGTTATTTAGAAAGAAAGAACAAAAAGCAAAGTACCAAAACCAAGAGGAAAATGGAACTCCACGGCACAGAGGCGTTTATTTCCTGGTGGAAACGGAACACGGCCCGAGCCTTGTCGCTCCCCTCAGCCGAGGAGGAGACGCGTCCGAGGAATTCCTAAGAGGGCCGCGCGAGGGGCCGGGGAGCAGCACCCGTAGTCATCGCATCGCCCAAGCCCGGGACTCAAAAAAGGAAATGAAAGCGCTCATCACCAATGCAGAACCGATCTTTGGCGGAGAGCGGTATCATCATCTCTTCCCACGCAATACCATCCATCGCCAGAGGCAATTAATTTGTCTGACTTGATAATGGCACACCGTTTCGACGTCGATGTTCGCGGCTCCATCAGCGTGGGGTCAGGAATGAATTCCAAT
>NW_020872792.1:221674-224174 GCF_003789085.1 Penaeus vannamei | reverse complement strand
CAGCGTCGTGCTCTGGCAACCGATAATTCAAGTCTGACGTTATAGGAACGCCGAAGACGCTTTCTGACGTCATCAGGCAAACCAAGAGCTGATCGATGCCTTTACCGGGAATATGTATTAGCTGATTCGCACAACAATACGCACACAGAGCCTCTTGATGTCACTGACGAAGAGCTCTAAATCGGACCAGTTGTCTTGAATGCTGATTACCAGATTCATGCAAAAAAAAAAAAAAAAAAAAAAAAAAAAAAAAAATCGTACTGCTTCTGTCACGCTCTCGACTGATCCCATTAAGGAATCAATAACGAAAGCCATGAATAATAGTTGGGAATATTTTTTATTCGCGACAGACATGACAGTTGAGAGAATAGACATCGAATGCGATTGTTTCTCTTGGCGAACTCATTAATGAGCCAATGACAAATCCACATAGAGCGAATGTTTACTGCCTCGTCACCGAGAACAGCTTTCTTGAATATGCTTGAGTCAGGTCGCTCACAAGATGCTGTGCTTGTTCTCACGAAAGCCGCGCCGAACGGAAAGGGAAACGCGGTTATTTTCCTCCACACTATGCTAAGACTGAGGTAAAATAGTCGTCTGGAATATACTGTGTACTCATTGGTACGTATATCGCGCACGCACCCACACACCATACACACATATACACTATATATACAATGATTTCCAAAACCTTTTTCGGCACGAGACCACACACAGGGTGGCCATATAGCATGCTTCGTCCGGAGTCCTCGGAGCCAGTTCATCTGTCTCTTGTCGGATGGGGGGGAGGGGGGGGGGCGTGTGCTTTATCTGGATGCTTTCTGATGGATGGGAGGGGTAAAGGGGGTGAAGGAGGGAGGTGGCGTGCTTGCGAATGCAGCTGAGGAAGAAGTGGGGGGTGAGAAAAGAAGGGGGAGGAGGAGGGAGAAGGGGAGGCCTAAGGAGGAAGGAAGGAAAGGGGGCGGGGAGGTTGGAGGAATATATATGAGAGTGAGCAAGAGAGGGAAAGAGAGAGAGAGGAGTAAGAGAGCGTGGAAAGAAGACCAAGAAAACAGAGAGACAAACAAACACAAAGGGCCCCGGCGAGCAAAGCACTCCGCCGGCCCATCAAATCACCAAAACACAGTATGTAAAACACCAAATTGGAAAACACTGCCCCGTCAATCATGGCAAGAAAAATGATTAAATCAGAACGCAGACATTGACGTTTTGGCACAACTGCCGCTCGAAATTGAATACAGCAACATGTTTATTATGTGGAGTAATATCTGTTCCATCAACGCCCCAAAGCACCTGGACGCCGGGCCCACCAAAGCGAGTTACGCCGCAGCGACACGCCCACGTAATGTCGTTAGCCTCGGCCGACGGGCGGGCGCTGCGGCAGAGGACTCGCTCCCCGCTGCTCGTTGTCGCCTGGCCGGTGGTGTGAAGTCTCCAGGCCTCCCTTCTATCCCCCTTTATTTATTTATTTTTTTCTTATCCACCTCCTCCCTTTCCCTTTTTCCTTATTCACTTCCTGCTTCCTTTTCCACCTCCCTCCTTTCCTTTTTTTCCTTATTCACCTCCTGCTTCCTTTTCCCTTTCACTCACCCCTGCTGCTTTTCCTCCGCCTCCGCTTTCTCTCTCCCATTCACTCACACTTGCTGCTTTTCTTCCTCCTCCTCTCTATCCCACTCCCTCACTCTTGATGCTTCCTTCTCCTTTTCACTTTCTTGCTGCTTCTCTTCCTCTTCCTCCTCTCTCTACCACTCCCTTACTCTTGCTGCTCCTCTTCCTCCTCCTATTCCTCTCTCTCTCTCTCTCACTCACCCTTGTTGCTCCCTCCCTCCTACTCCTCCTCCCCCTCCTCTCTTTCCTTACTATATTCTATTTATAGTTCATTATTTTTTCCTTCTCTTCCTTAATTTCTCCTTTCTGTTCTACAAATCTTAGCACTTAAGATGCTCTTGGTTTTAACTTTTCCTTTATACTAATCTAGTTTAGTCTATTTTCCCCCATCTTTATCTGTATTCTCGAGCTATATACTATTGTTTAACCCTTCCTTCTACCTTTTATTTTCTATACTCTTCAATGTCTTTATCTCTGTCTGCCCCTATCCCTGATCTCTCCCGATCTTCCCTTTATCCATACCTTTATTTCTACGTCTCTATTACCCTAATTTAACCCCTAACCCTATACCCCTGGCCCTCGGGAATTCGCATGATCCTGAAGGAGCCACACTAGATACCTGCTTGCATTTGGTCTTATATTATTGTTGTAGACGGCTCATAGGCTATATTGGCATAGTCTATGTATAGTGTATAATAATAATTATTATTATTATTATTTTCTTTTTTATGTCGGGCATTTTAGAACCTCAGGGCTTCATCATACTGACCTACCGCTTAGTTTTTCACTATTCATTTTTGCGTTGTATTTGATTTTGATTTTATATTAAGTGAGTTTCAAGTTTACATTTTTAGTTGTTTCAAAGTCAGTTTTTTCGCGTCATTTTTAGCCG
>NW_020872792.1:204174-211674 GCF_003789085.1 Penaeus vannamei | reverse complement strand
GAAAAAACTAAGGCTTACGCAGTTTTTGAACTCACTAATAAAATATGAGAGAGAGAGAGCGAGAAAGTGGAGAGAGAGACGAGAAGAGTGAGAGAAGAGAGAGAGAAGAGATGATGATAGATAGAGAGAGAGAGAGAGAAGAGAGTCGTACAATTCAGAATAGGAACAAATGACACCCATTAGTAATTCTATCACAATTATCATGTTGGTTAATTCCCACGGAAACACACAAACACAACACAAAACAAACAAAACTAAACATCCGCAAATCCACTCAACACGCAAGGACCGAGGAACACTCAACCTTCCACCTCACCCCCCCCCCAAAAAAAAAAAAAAAAAAAAGTACAACAAAGACCCAACTGACATGACAGATGAGATGAGCGCCAGCAATCCACCAAGGGGCGTCCTTCCCAGATGAGCCGCCAGCATCCACCCAGCACTGCGGTCCGTCAAGTTGCGTCACCGAATGTGTATGCAAAACCGCCGTCAAGACACGGTACGAATCGCGGCTCGTGACTTCAGGGGTGGAATGTGAAAGGAAGGAAGGGAGGGAGGAAAGTGGAGAGGAGTGAAGGGGGAAAGGAGGAAGGAGTGAAGGGAAAAGGGAAGTGAAGGGAGGGAAGGGAGGAAGTGGAGGAGGGAAGGGAAAGGGAGGGAGGAAGTAGGGAGGGCGAAAGAAAAGGCAAGGGGAGGAAAGTAGGGAGGGCGAAAGGACATCTAAAGAGAAAGATAAGAATACAGATAGATAGATAAAGAATCATAGATGAGTGAAAGAGAGATAGATAGATAGATAAAGAATCATAGATGAGTGAAAGAGAGATAGATAGATAGAGAGAGAGAGACTAATCGAAAGGAACAGATCAAATAAGAGGGACACAAAGAAATAAACAAGAGTAAAAGAGAGAGACATCCACTTCTCTTGGGCTACCGACTTTACCTAATCACCATAATTAAGTCAAATTCATCTGATCAATCTAACACAACATTCACTTATTCACCAGAGCAAAATTCTCATTTATTCAGAGCAAAATAGTCTGCATAACTCCTTCGTATTTCACTTCCCCGAAGGCGAACTTATTGCGAAGTCATAAAGATATCTGACAAACTCTCGCATCCGAACACCTCCCTGAAGTCGAAGCCGAGCATCCTCTGTGTCTGGAACTCGCTAAAAGATGTATCACAACTTCAGCAGACTTCCTTCGTATCCTTACTCCCCCTCTCCCTCCTCCTGCCCCTTCCTACCTCTCTCCTCTCCTCCTTACCTCTCCTTCCCTCCCTCCTCTCCTCCTAACCTCTCCCTCCCTCCTCTCCTCTCCCGCCCCCCCCCCCACCCTCACATCCTCCTCGTTGTCCCAACTCCTTCAGACAAGCTGTGTGTTGACTCTAACACGTCTAGTCTCCTCGCAGCTTTCCTTTGATCGCTATGACAACATCTCGCAGCACTTCAGCGGCTGTAGATATTGGGGACTCGGGAACTGCGGGATTCCGGGAAAGGCTTCCACTCCTCGAGGCTTGGCGGGAACGGCTCGCCCTCTTCGGCGATTCGCACGGCCCTCTCGCTTTTTCTTTCTCTCTCTCTCTTCTTCTCTCTGTCTCTCTCTCTCTCCCCTCTCTATCCTTCCACCCTCCCTTCTCTCTCTCTCTCTCTCTCTCCTCCCTCCCTTCCTCTCTCTCTCTCTCTCTCTCTCTCTCTCACCTCTTCAGCGTGTTTGACAAATAAGTATGTGTGTCTGAGGAATAAGTAATATCATCAGCATTACAATGGTTCATACGGACAGCCAATTAGCATTCCCAAAATCAAAAATTCCATTCCGAATACCAAAAGTTCAATTTTGCGAAACGGAAATGAGAAACCAAGGAAAATGGTCTTATTTCGCATCTTCCAAATTACATTAGCATTTATAAACAAAGCAAGTACATAAGCACATTCGTAAATAAATAAATTTCCCTTAAATGTAACATCTCTCCACCTCGATTCATTCCTCTCTTCCTTCTGCCTCCCCTTTCCCCCCCCCCCCCCCGCGAATAAAGCTAACCAAATGGAAAAAGCTAACAGAAATAGGCAGCATAATTAGCAAATCCGATAGTGACTACTGACTAATGGCCCTTCCACATGTTACGGTTAATGAAGTGAAAGCCGAGAGAGGGAGAGGACCCGCGACATTGAAGGAGGGAAGAAGAGGAGTGTGAGTGTGAGAGGTGGGGATGTGGAGGGTGATAGAGAGAGAGAGGCGATAGAGGAGAGGAGGATGTAGAAGAGATGGGATGGCAGGCGAGAAAGGGGTAGAGGGGAGGGAAGGGGAGAGAGAGAGGAGAGGAGAGAGAGAGAGAGAGAGAGGAGAGAGAGAGAGAGAGAGAGAGAGAGAGAGAGAGAGAGAGAGAGAGAGAGAGAGAGAGAGCAGAAGAATAGCGAGTCAAAACTAAACAAATTATACTAGAATCATTGAGATTAAAGTACTTTCTCAGGCCTTTCAAAATACCCTACTACAAGAGACCGAACAGAAAGAAAGGCAAAAAGAAGGCGAAGATGAGAGAACAAGAGGCGAGACCAGGAGAGAACAGCCCTCCCCCATCAATAAGAACAGCCGCCCTCCCTCCCCATCACTAAGATCAGCCCCTCGCAAGGGTTCTCTTCCCTGCCAACTTCCCCAACTCGAGCCCAATTCCTCGCCTACCGGAATGGCGATCGCCTTCCCAGGGCTGCCAACCCCGTACGCAACGCATCGCCTTTTCCCTCCTCGCAGGGCTACCAACTCTGCGATGTCAGAAGGTACTGCTCTGTTAACCCACGGAGCTGGAAAAGACATGCCGCTGTATTATATTTGTTTTCTATTTGTCTTTACATATAGGTGGTTCCTCAAGTGATTAATCACCAGAGTCAATTCCTAGTCCTCCCTATCTCATCTGTTTACCTTTTTATTTAGTGATTCTATTTTATACCTTCTTGCAATGAAGTATTATTAATAACATCATAATAATCTAAATGACAACAATAATATTACCAACAAAAAATAACAGTATTAGGAAAAAAATCCGGAAACTCACGGAAAAGGAAATCAGGTGCGGTCACGTAGCTGCACTAATTGGCTCCTTGGCGGCTGCGTTCTCGTGGCGCCATCTATGTGTAACACAATTCACGAAACAAAACTACAGCCGAGTACATTCCCTGGCAGCAGCGGGGGAAGAAATGATGGGAGTAAAACAATTCGAAGTACAACAATTCCTTTTCGTCTAATCTCTCAAAGTGAAGGGAACTATTTACTTTGAAGTAATATCTTTCTGACGGAAGTGAATTAAGATATAACAGCTGTGTCGTAGAGCAAAAAGGATAGAATATACCTGGCTGCGGTGGCCTGTGCCTTCGCGGGATTAAATCCAGCGGAAGGGCGATCGCGGGACGCCGGTTTAGCGTGACTTCCTCGGCTCCTGCGTGACCAAGGGAGAAGGAGAGGGAGGGAGAGCGAAGGGAGAGGGAGGGAGAGCGAAGGGAGAGAGGAGGGAGAGCGAAGGGTGCGGAAGGGAGACGGAAGAAGAAACAGATATGAAGGAAAGGATAGGGGATAAGGAGAGAGAAGGGAGAACGAAAGGTGCGGAAGGGAGACGGAAGAAGAAAGAGATAAGGGGAAGGATAAAGGATACGGAGAGAGGAAATTAGACAGAGACTATTACTTACCTGAAGACGATGAAGTACAAAAGAGTAATGAAACTTCATATCGCAGAGTACACCTCTTCCGCCGTCTATTTAGCTAAGTGACATACGACCAAAACCGAAGCTATCACGCAAATTAATTACGCTTTTAAGGATATTGCCAGATGGAATATCTAAATACATAAATACTTAAATGAAAAAAAGACATTTGATATTTGTCATTTACTACCTATGTCTCTAGTAATAACTCAAGAGATTCAGTTAATTAACATCGTTATGGGCGCATTTCACTTTTTTTTTAAATCAGCTCAAATCGTGTAAAATGCTTTAAATAATTACCTAAAAGCAACAACAATCTACACTGCCCTCCTGTGGCACTCTCGCCACTACGGTGGATGCCTCAGTGCCACTGTAGAGTGCCAGTAGCGGTGACAATGGCAGGGTTCAAAAGCTATATAAAAAAAGGAAAATTCGCTTTTATTTCACAAAATGAAAGGCAAATGGAAAGGAAGGAAACAGCAGGAGGAAGAGTGAGAGCAAGACAAGGAAGAGAAACAAGAAGAGGGACATAGAGAGAAAAAGAGAAAGAGGGAAGCACAGTGATGGACAGATAGACATAGATTGATTGACAGAAAGATAGATGGACACACGGACAGAGATAAACAGATAGATAGATAAAGAGAGAGAGAGAGAGAGAGAGAGAGAGAGAGAGAGAGAGAGAGAGAGAGAGAGAGAGAGAGAGAGAGAGAGAGAGAGAGAGAGAGAGAGAGAGAGAGAGAGAGAGAGAGAGAGAGAGAGAGAGACCAAGGGATGGGGAGAGCAAGACAGACTGGGAAATATATTTGGATATCTGGTGTATATATATAGGCACATACGTATATACCTGTATGCGTGGGAGCTTGTGTGGGCCTGTGTGTTTTCACTGGAATCTACACATGAACGATGTCTGTGTACATAAGAGTGAACATGCACGTAACAGTATTCTCTTCCTACCTGCCCCCCCCCCCCCCCCCACCCTCCCCCCTTCGCCGCACGAAAAATACCGAAGAATCCTGAAATATCCCGAAATGGTTCGAGGAATTATTAAAGGCAAGTGTTTAATAAAGATGTCAGGCCCTCCTTGCTATGCGCGAATTGCATGCGTGCTTCATCTTCCAAGAATAATGGAAGCGCCGGCGAATTTTTCATCGCACCTTGTAATATAAAATCATGACGACCCGCTAGGAGGATCCGCTCCCTCTCCTCTGCTCTTCCTTTCCTTCAATTCTCCTTTTTTTTCGGCGGAGAATGCGTGGGCGAAAGAGACTCCTCTCTCTTCTCTTCCTTTCCTTCAATTCTCCTTTTTTTCGGCGGAGAATGCGTGGGCGAAAGAGAAACAGCGATAGTTGCTTTTTTTTCTACCCTCGACAATTTCGCAAGCAGATTAATCGATAGAGCACACAGTCGCCCCCTCGCCATTCCCGTTCCACTTGCGATACCTCCCCCCCCCCGAAGGCAAGTCGAGCCAAACAAGAGAATCCAAAGTCACTTCGGGCCAATTCAAATATCAAACCGAGCCAAAGTAAATCCAATCCAACGCAACTCTTAGTCAAATAAAATGAAACGAAGCAAGGCAGCTCAAGACGTTCCCAACAAGTCAGAGGAGGAAGCCAAGGCACACAATCCCCGCCTCACACCTGCCGGCCGCCTCGCGCGCTACCTCATCGGCGATCAATCAGGGAAGGCTGTGCAAATTTACCCATAACCCCTCCCTCTCCCCCCCCTCCCAACACTCGCTACGTCTCCCAGACACCCTCACGAACACTCACTACGTCCCTCCCTCCTTCTAGCTACACCTTCTAGACACCTTCCCTCCCTCCCCCCCTCCCTCCCTCACCCACTATCGTCCCCCTCCTTCTGGACACCCTCCTCTCCCCCTCCCCTCCCCCAACACTCACTAACACATCCTACTCCCCCCCTTCCCCCGTCCTCTTCCAGACCCCCTTCCTTCCTCCAATTTCCCTCGCCCTCGCCTCCCTCCCTTCCCTTCCCCCTTTCCAATCTTCACCATCCTCCTCACTCCCTTCCTTCCAAGCTCCCATATCCTCCCCTTCCCTTCACCTCCCCTCCTTCCCCTCTCTGCTCCCCTGCCCTCCCCTCTCCCAACTACCCCTTCTCACAATACCCTCCTTTTCAAGCCCTTCACCCTTTCCCTCCGTGCAAGCCCTTCCTTGCCTCCATCGCTCCGATTACTTTCCTACTCTTACCTCCACCTCTCCCCTTCCCCCTTCCCTCCCTCCCTCCTCATCCTCTCCCTTCCCCTCCCCTCCCTCCTCTCCCTCCCCCTTCTTCCCTCCCTCCTCTCCCTCCCTCTTCCCTCCCTCCTTCCCCAATCCCTCCTCTCCTTCCCTCCCTTCCCCCTTCCCTTCCCCTTCTTCCCTTCCACCTTCCCCTGTTCCCTCCCTCCCTCCTCCCTTCCCTTCCCCTCCCTCCCTCCCCTCTCCCTTCCCTAATCCCTCCTCCCTCCTCTTCCCCTCTTTCCTCCCCTCCTCCTCTCCCTTCCCCTCCCCCTCCCTCTTCCTCTCCCTCCCCTCTCCTTCCCCTCTTCCCTCCTCTCCCCTCCTCTTCCCCCTCCCTCCTCTCCCTCCCTCTTCCCTCCCTCCCTCCTCTCCCTCCCTCTTCCCCTCCTCCTCCTCTCCTTCCCCTCTTCCCTAATCCCTCCCTCCTCTCCTTCCCTTCTTCCCTCCCTCCTCTCACCCCTCTTCCCTCCCTCCCTCCTCTCCCTCTTCCCCTTCCCTCCTCCTTCCCTTCATCCAACACCCCAGAGTTTGCGATCAATGTGTAACAAAGGTTATCTGGCTGTTTCATCGACAAACAAACAACGTAACCTGAGTGCCGATGGTGTGACCTGGACACGGTGGGCAAGGGTAGGGGAGGGAGGGAAGGGAGGGAAGGGAGGGGAGGGGAAGGGGACTGGTGGAGGATTAAGGGAGGGAGGGGTTTAAGGGAAGGGACTGGTGGAGGATTAAGGGAGGGAGGGGAAGGGACTGATGGAGGGTAAGGGTAAGGAAGGGAAGGGGAGGAAAGGAGACTGGTGGAGGGGAAGGAAGGGGAGGAAAAGGGACTGGTGGAGGGGAGGGGAAGGGAAGGGGACTGGTGGAGGATTAAGGGAGGGGAGGGGAGGGGTTAAGGGAAGGGGACTGGTGGAGGATTAAGGGAGGGGAGGGAGGGGAAGGGAAGGGGACTGGTGGAGGGGAAGGGGGAAGGAGAGGAGGAAAGGGGACTGGTGGACGGGCAGGAAGGGGAGGAAAAGGGACTGGTGGAGGGAAGGGTAGGGAGGGGAGGAAGGGAAGGGGATTGGTGGAGGATTAAGGGAGGGGAGGGAGGGGAAGGGAAGGGAGAGGAGAAAAGGGGACTGGTGGAGGGGAAGGGAGGGGAGGAAGGGGACTGGTGGAGGGAAGGAAGAGAGGAAGGGACGGGAAGAGGATTGGTGGAGAAGAGGGATGATGATGAGGAGAATGGAGAGGAAAGGGAAGGAGAGAAGACAAGGAGGGAGAGGGATGAGAAGGGAAAGAAGAGAAAAGAAAGATAGAAAGATGAAAGAGAAGGAATTACGGCTTCTAGTAGGAAATAAGGAGAGAAAGCAATGCAAATGAGACACAAAGAGAGAACGGAAAAAAAAAAAAAAACAAAATATAGACAAGTATAATGTAGCAACAAGAAAGGAGAAAAAAAGACAAAATAGAAAAAAAAAACAAAGAAAGAGAAAGAGAGTGAAATAGCAACAACAACAACAACAACAACAAAAAGAAAAAAAAAGAAAGAAAGAAAAAAACACGGATTAAGAGAACGAGAAAGGAGGAAATGAA
>NW_020872792.1:194174-196674 GCF_003789085.1 Penaeus vannamei | reverse complement strand
GCTTCCCCCCCCCCCCATCGAGCCCATCACCCGAAATGACCCGAAATCCGACCACAATTACCATTTGTCGAACCCGAGAGAGTGTGAGCGAGTAGCCCCCCTCCCCTCCCCCCTCCCTCCATTAACCTAATGCGAGTGTCACCTTCAATCGCTGTTGAACAAGCTTCCGGATACCTTCTCCATCTCTTAGGCGCCTCTGGTGATGGAGAGGGAGAGGAGAGAGGAGGAAGGGAGGGTGAGGCGGGGAGGGAGGGAGTGAGGCAGGGAGGAGAGGGGAAGGAGGAGGGAGAAGGAGGGAGGGAAGGGAGGGAGGGAGGGAGGGAGGAAGAGAGAGGGAGGGAGGGAGGAAGGAGAGGGAGGGAGGGAGGAAGAGGAGAGAGAGGGGAGGGAGAGAGAGAGAGAGGAGAGGAGAGAAGAGAGAGAGAGAGAGAAGGAGGGAGGAAGAGAGAGAGAAGGAGGAGAGAGAGAGAGAGAGGAGAGAGAGAGGAGAGAGAGAGAGAGAGAGAGAGAGAGAGAGAGAGAGAGAGAGAGAGAGAGAGAGAGAGAGAGAGAGAGAGAGAGAGAGAGAGAGAGAGAGAGAGAGAGAGAGAGAGAAGAGAAGGGGAGGGAGAAGAAGGAACCCCACGAGGGACCGCAGCCTTGAAAACACAAAAAGGACAGCAAATAAGGCCCCAGGACCGCGACAGCGTGGATGGCCGAAGGAGAGGTTGTGTGACAATATCGGGATGGACGTAAGAAGCAGGTGTCGAGGAGCAAGAAACGTAAGATAACTTCGAGAAGGAAAATTCGCCGAGAAGACCCTTGCGAGAAAAGGAAGAGCGACGTAGAGAGCAGAGAAGATCGGTGAGAAAGTAGACAGCAGAAATTCTATAGGAAAGAAAAAGAAAGTATAAGAAAAAAGAACGTATTTAGTATTTTGCTTCAATTCATCCGGCATAGATAAGCAAACTTCAATTCGTCGCCTATTGTACCCAAACGGCATAGGGCATCAGTACCACGATTATGCCTCTCTTTGGATTAGTCTAACGCTCGCGAATGTGCCCCAGTGTCAGCCCCCCCCCCCATCCCCACGCCAGGGATGCCAATTCCTGGATCTCGGGAAACTACAGCAGCGACAATGTTGTGTAATGGAGAGAAATGGTGTAACAAGTATATTATATATCTGTATTTGATATGATTCTTTAATGCATTATGGTATGAAAAGAGAAAATGGCTCAAGAGGTGTATGGATAAACAGAGTTCAAATTCAAAATATATTATTCTATTATTTACAATGGTTAATATTTTAACAAGGATTTTACAGTATAGATACAGGCAAGATTACTGATAATCGTGCTTTATCTTATGTCATTGATTATCTAGACGTTCCTTTAACCTTATTCTCAATGTATCCAAAACATGAATGAATATTCCTAGTTCCACGTGTTTGTATTTGTCGTGAACATACTTTTGTGTGTGAACTTTTGACACGGAGAGTTTATATGTCTTTCTTAGGCACCTGTTGTGTTACCTTTGGCTGGTAAGAGGCGAGTCACTTTTGATAATCACCTTTAATCATTTTTTTGATAAATAAATGTATCATAATTCTACTTGAATTGAACTTTTAAACAGTTTAGTTTATTTGTGTTGCCGAATGCTACTCTCAACTCTGAAGTTGAACTTCATTAGTTGAATCTCATGTTCGAAAAATAGTTAATAATAAAACAAGAATTAATCCTTGTTTCAGTAGGGATTCTATTACTTGATGTGCACATTTTTTCTACAGTTGTCATGGGGCTCAAATGTCAGGCATTTGTCTTGTGCATTCCTTTTTTTCTTCTTCTTTCAATTTCTTTTACGGAAATGCTTGTCTTATGTAGCGGCTTTCAGATTCTATGTTCTCGGAATTTTTACCGAGGTTTTGGCGACTGCCTATAAAGATACATTGTGCTTTACTCGAATTTGTCTAGAGGATAATTTTTTTTGTTGTTGTTGTGCCAGCGTTTCTTGAATCTTTCATATAGATCCTTGTGGAAAACTAAAAGTTTCTTTNAGAGAGAGAGAGAGAGAGAGAGAGAGAGAGAAAACAAATGAAATTAAATACTCACCTGTAGAAAATGATCTGTGTATTTGTCACATGCTGGGCCACCATATTCTATAACATCATCAAAAATGCATAGACCCCACTGGTGATCTGGCCAAGGTCTGGTGGGACCCAACAATTTTACGAGATGGGGTAAAAGAATGTCAAAGAACGGGAAGAAGTGCTGGCCATAAGCAGCGAAGAGTGCGTGGGTGATATCAGCTACTTTACTCAAAACATAGACATCTTCATCATCCTCATCTAACAACTGTTCTTCAACAACCTGTAAGGAAACAAGAAAATGTCAGGGGGATAAACAAATATTTTCTTTAACACCATTTTCTTTTACAAAGGTGTGTGTGTGTGTGTGTGTGTGTGTGTGTGTGTGTGTGTGTGTGTGTGTGTGTGTGTGTGTATGTATATGTATATATATATATA
>NW_020872792.1:180131-185744 GCF_003789085.1 Penaeus vannamei | reverse complement strand
CTCCCCCATCTACACAAACAATTCATCACGAATGGAACTGTCAAGCTCCGTTGAAAAATGAAGATCGAAAGAGTCAGTTTGATAATGATCACACAAGCTCGACTCCAGGAATAGCGTCAGAGGTAACACAGGAGCGGCGGCAGCGGCGAAGGTGTAGCAGCCCAGCTCACCGTCGGCGGAAGTGGCAGATCACCGTCAAACCGCAGCGCTCGGTGCCTCAACCCTCCCCACCATTAATATTGACAACCCATCACACCACCGCCGACGCAGCCACACAGACACACAATCTACCTGTCCCAAGTCTGTTTTACAATGCTTGCATAAAGCAATGTACGGTTTCTAAGGTTTCTTAGGCATTAGTCTGAACC
Source organism: Penaeus vannamei (assembly GCF_003789085.1). Classification (NCBI taxonomy): domain Eukaryota; kingdom Metazoa; phylum Arthropoda; class Malacostraca; order Decapoda; family Penaeidae; genus Penaeus; species Penaeus vannamei. The sequence continues at coordinate 185,376 of NW_020872792.1, read as the reverse complement.
TGCAGCTTATACCGCCTCATTTCTCAAGCCTACAGGCATCAACTCCTTGCTTTCTTCTCTACCCACAACAACTGCCCTCACAACCGTGCGTCCAAAGGCCTCCAATGTCACCTGCAGGCTGCACGACGACCTACGCCGTTGCCATGTGAACACCAGAATGCCACCTTTCCTGCTTGAATCCCCCCCCCCCCTCTCAAACCCCTTCATGACGTGACGATCGCCGCCGCGTCCGGCACGCAATCTACTCTCATAATTATCTATTCAACCTTTTGTCAAGGCCTGCGGGAAACGGTGGAGACGCAAAGCGTCGAATGATGATTTAACTAACTAAACTAGATTAGGGAAGACCAGAGAAAAGCAAGCGTCTCACCGCCCTTATCTAATCACGATACGTTCACCGTAAAAAAGGGAGCTCGGCGAACCACACATGACCACCACACGCGCTATGGATCAATCGTGAATAATCTCGCAGCTACCATTCCCACGAATAACAAGCCACGGCGGACACGCCCATCACAGCACATACAGTGTTCCGGTGGTCACGTGTTACCTGGACTGCCTTCCGGTTTGGGGAAAAGATGAATAACAAATAACGAAAAATTACAGAGGGAAAGAGGAGGAATGAATTCCGAAAATAGAATGGTGGGAAAATGAGAAATGAACTACGGGTAAACAACGTACATAAAGAACCACTTTCATAACGAAGGTCGAATGCGAGTGCCCGTGTGCCTGTACCCAGGAGATGGCACTCGAGCAACCACCCCTGAAGATCACCTTCACTTACACACAATAAACATCCGGGATAAACCATGGTCGATAGACTAAAATGTAAATAACTAGAGAACAATGCAATCAGATCGTAACAAGCAATGACAACAAAAATATGGAGAACCCCTATAGAAGTCTAACCTATTGGGAGCAACAACCGACTTACAGACGAGTTTATCAACCCGCATGTAAACTTTTATACATATACACCGCCCGGCCGTGTGTTTACATATCCTACGTTATGTGTACAAGTCAGAGCCGAGAGACACGCGGGCAGGATCTCCATCTCCATGCTCTTGGCCTTAGTTTTGAGTTCAGAATAAACAAGAAGATCCAATGTGAGTAAGCATGAAGCAGTCTCGCGGGACCCGAGCGCCGAGGGGGTGGGGTAGGGCTGTAGCAAACCCTCCCCGTCCTCCTCCCCCTACCGCTGCCCACCAGTTCCTATTGTTCCCCGAAATGCTGGTGACCCACTGTTGTTAGGCCCACCACCACCACGCCGCACCATAGCCGACCACGGCCTCATCAGGGGGATGCAACACTTTCGTAGTGGCTGATGCGGTCTCCGTCTCTCTCTACTCGACCTGCTCGTCTCGCAAGTCGTTCTGCGCTAAGAGACTGCTTTATATTCTTTCGAAACCACACCCAGCTCAATCACCAGCGATTGTTGATGCAAAAGAATATAGCCTAAACCAACTGAAGCGTAACACCCCACAAGTAATCAGTCACTGCCTTCAAGCAGTCACCATGACCCTCGCCTCCGTCCTACGACGCAGTACTACTACTACTACTACTAAATCTCGAGAAGTAGCACGCAAGGACAATCAAAAGCCTGCTTGCTTGCCACCAACACCTGAGATAATGATTTTTTCGTCTTCCCCACACTGCTTCGTTCCACCCGACGCACAATCGGGCGTGACAAAGCACCGCCTGGTCGACACCCTCCTGCACAATCTTGCCCAGATGACCGCTACATCCTGAAAGCCGTCGCCGCAAACGCAGCGCTCTGTCATGCCTACCTTCCACACGATGTCTTTCGATGTCAATTTGAGCAATTTCAACAGACTTTCCCTTCAGTTAACATGACACTGGTACTAGCTACTTATGTTATATTCCCGAACTTCTACGCAACAGAAACCTACACTTTGGTACTCTCATTGTCATGACAGGAAGTACTTCCCGTTCAAATATCCTATACCGGTAAAGCTGTTCTAAAAAGCACAATTTCACTCCAAGCAAGCACAGAAAAACGAAAAACCCAAAAGAGAAGGAGTGAGAACGGGGAAGCAAGCGCGCACGTGAGAGAGTTCTCCCCGGCCCGGAGTGACGACCCCGTCATCTGGCCCCGGGGGGTTTTGCCAGATACCTCCCCCTCCCTCTGCCGTCCTGCCGCCTCAATACATGCGTGCTGTTTTCTCTTCTCTTTCTCATTCTGTTTCAGCAGAGTATTTCTGGATTGGATTGCCGACTTACTTTCAAGTGCTATTAGCTAAATTCCAATCGCTGAATTGCGTGGATAAACGGCACGATAAAACGCTTAACAAGCAACGGTATATGAAAAAAATATTCTTCCATCACCCGAATACACAAACAAGTCCCTTTTGCTTGTTTGTTCTTTCTCCGTCATCTACGTACCCGTCCGGAGACAAGGCTAACTGGGAAGCTCACCGAGAGGGACGTCGTCGGAGGGAGACACGCACTCAAACCCTCGCCGCCTTATATGAACCTCGCGTCCCACAGTTTTAACTAATGGTTCACAGGTGATAAAACGATTATAAATAATCCAACCTGAGACTCATACTTGAGGAGCCGGACACGTCGCTGCGGGGTAACGGTTTGCTTTCAATTCTAACTGCTCGGGACGCCATTAGTATGCCCGGCCCCCTCCTGCACTGGACTCGGAGCGCGCATCAACACGGTCGGCCTCTTCGGCATGCTAACAAACCCTTGCAAGTGTATCACCAGGACATCGGGGCTCCGGGGGAAGATAAGCACGCCAAGAACGCCAAGTACGTTCTTCAGTCGCCGGCGAACAAGCGCAGAAATGAGAGAGCTAGGAGGGGGTTATTATAATGAAGAGTTCGAATACATTTGCAAACGTTAAGGACAGTAAGTCAAATGGAATCGGCGAGCCTTGACAGTTGGGCCCTGAATTGGGTAGAAACTAGCAGCACTGACATTAGCTTGAGTGCGCCCGAGGCTCATCTAAGACTGTCGCAGATGCATTAAAATCACCCGTGCCATATAAGGCTTCCTTCGGCCCATGTCAAAGCGAATACTAAAGGCAGGAGAGCTTCCGGCCCTCCACTCCTCCCCCTTGGCTCCCCCGGGATACGTGTCAGGCCTGGAAAAGAGCAGGAACCTCGGGGGCAGGGAAGGTGGGAGGGAGAAGAACGGGGGGGTTGGAACGACTACACCTGCACGTTGGAATTCATCAGGGAGACACCCCCACGTCGCCGCCGCCCGCCCCTCAATACTAATACCGCGACTGCACATCAAGCCGACGTCGTATTGCATGCGCCCTGTCCCGTCACCTCGCTCCCGAGGGAACCCTTGATACACGCTCGAGTTAGCGCAGCTCAGGAGCCAGCTGACACCTGTCGCTGCCTGTCTACAGGGCCTACCTGGCCTGCCAAGGCTGCTGCGCTCCCCTTCCTTCCTTCCTGTCCCGACTTGCCACTGCCGTCAAGGGAGGAGGGGAACGAGCCTATTAGGGAAAGCAGGCGACACTGAGTGACACTTGAGTGAAACCGCAGTGGCGGCGAGGCAGTTCAACGGGCCTTTCTTGTGGGTGCATGCAAGGGAGTGACTTTTTCTCTTTTCTTTTGAACTGAAAATTACGGAGGTGTGCTGTAAGGGGGCGGAATGGCTGATTGAAGGAAGATGTAAATTTGTACTCAATCTTGTGACGCCAAATGGATACACGCGCGAAGCAGGGAAGGCAAAGAAAATAAAGAGATGAACCCGAACAACTAACTTTTTTATCACGGGGCCCAATAACCGTTGGGCCCAAGAGTGAGTCATAACTGGCCAGCCTGGAGCCTCGCGTTGGCCCATGCGTTCCTTCCAGCCAGCCAGCCAGCCTCCCTTCCTCCCTCCCTCCCCCTTCCCCGCAAGCACCTTATCATCGGCTTCATGAACCCTTCTCGCCCCGTCATCGTCTTGCATTCCACGCAACACTAACATTATACAACCTCAATAAAAAATAAGAAATAGAAGAGAAAAACTTTCTGCAAGAAAAGGCTTGAGCATCAGATTTCCCCGATGGGAAATATTACGGAGGTAAGGGAAGGAAAGACGGAGGGGAAATAGAAAAAAATGAGGGAGGGAGAAACAAATAAGAGGCTTGGGGTGGGGGGAAATGACCGGGACGAAAAGGGAGGGAGGGAGGGAGAGAGAGAGAGGGAGAGAGAGAGAGAGAGAGAGAGAGAGAGAGAGAGAGAGAGAGAGAGAGAGAGAGAGAGAGAGAGAGAGAGAGAGAGAGAGAGAGAAAGGGCGGGTGGGGTGGCAAGGGGGATAACGCGCTCGCATGACTGGGGCTGGAAAGTTTCCAATTAAGCGAGGCATTTTCTCTCGGGGTCTCGGCCGACTTCAGAAGACTAGCATTTATTCGAAATCATTCTTGAACTTTTAAAGCGAAAAGAAAACTCAACCCAATACTCGGGCAAAAAACAAGCGATAACAGAGTCCAAAATTTTAAACAGTATAAGATAAAAGAATGGTTTAAGCATCGGAGTAATTAAAATAATAGTTAACAAAAAAAAAAATTAAAGTGATACGAAAGGAAGACGAACTTGTGCAGACAGATACACAGCGCTGTGTGCATACATTCTTGAATGCATGACACTGCCCGCGGGCCCAACTTTACAACGCACGCCACCTGGAAGGCTATCGTTTATGCATGCGTGTGAGAGGGAGAGGGGGCCGGGTGGAGAAGTGCACGGGGAAAGAGGAAGACAGAAGAGAGAAGACGGGGAACGAGACATGAAACAGCAGATAAGAGATGGAGGCGATGAAGATGGGAACAATAAGCGTTACTGAGAAATAGACTAAATGACAACACCCCTCTACGTGCATTTGTGTGTTATGCACGTTGTTACGAGTGTGGTGTTGCCCCCGCTACCCCGCCGCTGTTCCTCCAGGCGCGACGGCGTGGCCCGAGGCGGCTCTGTCTTCCATCCCAGGAAAGCAATGTCATGGTGCGAGATGTGGTCGCCCGAGGAACAAAAGTATGCACGGGATGTTCTCTCGTTCTCTCTCTCATCCGTTCCCTCCACCGCCCCATCACAGCGCCGACGAGAATCCCACTTTTAACACAGGTCTGCAATCACGTACTTTTGCGGGCCAATGACACGCATAACAATCTGGCTGCGAAGTCCGGAGCTCCGTTCATACAGGACCCGCATTACCGCTCTTGAGCATCGGCTGTGCTTGAGGCCGCCGTGAAAGAGCGCGCGCAGTGTTTCTGGAAACTCCA
>NW_020872792.1:160131-175131 GCF_003789085.1 Penaeus vannamei | reverse complement strand
CCCTCCTATGTGCAACACGCGGAGACGCGATAAGGACTTTTTAGATTTGTCTCTGTCTATTAGCCACGTTCATTATCAGAAGCGTGATAACCATTTAAAATTAGAATCCATAAACAAAGGTCTAAGTACGGCGACAGTAGCTGTACGCGTGTTTGTTTTTTCTCTCGCGAGTGGACGAAACCCCAAAAAAGGAAACCTGCGAGTATTATACAGGCAACCACGGCGACGAGAATGCACATGAAAGATAAAAGGTATCATTGACAAGATCTGCAAGGGGCCTTCTCCGCTCCTCCAGTTGTTCCGTAGCGTGGGACCCGGTGACGCGTGGGACAGCCGCGTCGCCGCGCGAGGCATACATAGCACTTAATTATAATACCACCCGACATGCACACATTTTATAACCTTAATAAGCAGCATGTACAAGTGGGTCAGGTGGCATTCTGATTGGAATTCTAATGACTGCTCTACCGTCCTTTGGTTCAACTAACGAACCCCCAAATTAACATAAGCGAAGCCCCGACCAAGAGTCACTCAGCGCACATAACACATGCTTCCTTTGAACAAAATCTGCTTCGAAAGAGTCGACTCATCTCTTCCAAAGGGAAATCGCCAGACTCTTAATGTATTTGTCGTTTATTCCCGCACAAACTTCTGATTTGCACTTATGTATAGAAAAAAAAAAAAAAAACTTTTTAAAAAGCCACAAAACTTGCGTGACGCGACAAACACCCGAATGCATCGACACAGTGCAAAGCTCTCCCGATCCGCAACCAGAATTGATATCCAAGTTTTACATTCATGAATAATAATAGTGTTCTTTGGTGGCGCAGCCGTAATTATTCAGGTGCAGACACACGGTACTGACAAGGCGTTGGTGCCGGCGTGAGCCCGCATACCATTATGTCCTCATTAACTAATAGCCACGCTATAATAGCCCTAAATCATGTGCTAGGCATCACAGCAATATCACCATCAGAAAACGTTTTACAGCTGATTTGAATTTGAAATTTGACACTTTGCAATAGCTCTTTTAAAATGGCTCCATTGACCAACACCACGCATCTGTGCTCTCGCATCTTGGCACACAAATCACAGCCAGCCTTACTAGCGTGATGACCCCCCCCCCCAGCTCTCCTCCCGGATAAATGCGAAAATAGATGAAAAGCTGAAAGAGAAAAATGTATAAATAAATGCTACATGTACCATAATTCTACTAGCGACGCATCTCAAAGCACGTGACGCAGACGCTACTCTCGATTCATAATCACGACTGTGATGCAATCTGCCCTACACTGGTTCTTATCTTTTATCTGTCATGACCTCGTTATAGAGTACAGCCCACATCACGTTGCGAACGCCCCTTCATATCCTCTTTTTCCCCTCAATAAAGCAAATGTGAGAAACATTCTTTCCAATTTTGTCTTTTAGTTTCAAAATAAATATCTTTCTGGTCTTTATTTGACTTCAAGGCTAACTCTCTTGAAAAAAGGATCAAAGTTACAAAAGCCTGGTATTGTAACATTCCCGTAACCTCAAAATCTAATTTCATGCACAAGTACCCGGATGGCAGGTTGCCCCGAAAAAAGACAAGACCCATAATAAATGTACACACTTTTCTCGACCTTCCCTCGCCTGTAATTATGCATGAATGTGCATGTTACAGTCAAACAAATTGGTACAATTGTGAACCATGTAATAAACTGAGCACAGGTTATGAAATGCCCATTTTTATATTTAACCTGGCGGCATTACCCTCCCGGGGCAAAGTAACGCAAAACGTTAAGTTTTCTGAAGTATTGATATCGCTGACGTTGAAGACAGCTTGACAACAAACTTTCCCCCTCGGACAGACTTTGCTGAATACCAAATAACCTTTGAAGTGATAAGAAACTGAAGTTCGGAAATGGGTGCCTTAAAAATATCACTATCTCATAAATCTTTACGTAAAATATTAATACATCAATCCGCCTTCTCTGATATCTCATGAAGAAACAGAACTTGTAGCCTTCGATAACAACATTATCTGAAAGTCGAAAAAAATGACAAGCGTTCAATTCGAGACAATGAGTCACAGAGCTCGAGATAAAGCATCACTTCACGGGCCCGATGACAATTTTACTACTGAACGGTCGAGATTTCTGCCCGGAGTTATGACACGGCCTTTGTCTGGTTCTCGTGGCAGCGACCGGGCCATCCCACGGCCAGACCCACACGGCAGTAGTCATCATGCTATCATGCAAGGTCCCCCCTCCCCCAACTCCCAAGTCTCCCACTACCAAAACGACCCACCAAAACACGAGACAATCGGAGGGAAAAAATCTACCGCGCACTCCACGAGTCGCCTTTATTGCGTCATCGTGTGCCGACTACTTGCAAAAGGACTGTCTCTAAGAGGCTGTGCGCAAGAGACGAGTTTGGCTCAATTTTCCCCCTTCGCGTGTTCCAGCCGAGCCAGAGCCCAAACCCGTTCTGGTCCTCCACGCCGAATGTAAACACACTGGCCCGGGGGCGAAGCGGAGACCTCCCTCGCGCCACCCGAATCTCTGCCTTCCTCCTCCCCGCGCCAGAGACGGCTTTCCCATGCTCTCAGCACGGGGTTAACGGAGGGTTCTCGGCGAACGCAGAGGGAGTTCCCTGCTTGCGACGCCTCTCCATAAGAGCCTTTTTCGAGGTGCGAGCGCGGCTCTTCCTTCCCTCCCCCTCCACCCCGGCACGGGGAGAACCGGCGCGAGCGAGTCTCCCCGCCACGACGTCCCCGTGTAAGGTCGACTTTGGGATGATGCCGACCCAAGTTTCTCTCCCGAGCCCGGCAGACGAGTCTCTCCCTGAGCAGAGGCTGCGTAAAGAACAAAGCGACGTGCAACATTCATAGGGGCTGAAGGGAGGGAAGGGAGACAACAGCAGAAGATGTGTGGGGGGGATGGGGGTGGAGGAGTAGGGGGCCCGCTAGGTATAACGGCGAGACCCAAACCCCCAACAGAGTGCAAATGTGTAATATTCTACATGTGGAGAACACGAGGGAAATGGTGAAACCCGTGCCCATACGTGCATTACCTCGCCCATTGCCGCCACGAACCTAACCCCGCATAACGCCCGTGAAGCTAGTGCCGTCACATACACGTGGCGATACATCGAAAAGAAATAGAAAAGAAAAGACGAACGAGACCTCATAAGAAAAACAGCGACAAAGCCGAGACATATTGAATCTCGCCATCTCCTTGCCCTCCCAATAATTCCAATCCCACCCGTAATTTAGCGTGACTCCACCGTCGTTACTAACCGAAGACCCGAGGCAAATCACCATTATGGAAGGCACTCCTTAGCGTAGGTTGGGAGAGGGTATGGGGAGGGTGGGGGGGGGGGTTGGATATACCACGTGGTATTTATGGCCTCAAATAAAGTTGGCAATTATAAACTTTTAGCTCGGTCGGCCCCTAAACACCAACACCCCTTCCCCCTCCTACTCCTCCTCCCCCACCCAGACGCCACCGCAAGCAGGCAGCATGCAGGGCGACCCCCTATCTCAAACGCCGTCCAGACATGGTAGAGAGGGAAGGTGGGTGTGAAGGGAGAGGGGTGGAAGAGAAAAGGGGGGTGGGCGGGTACAGACGGAGGGGAGAAAAGAGGGAAGTGAAAGATGGACGGGGGAGAAGGAGAGGTAGAAGTGGAAGGAAGACACAATGGAGAGAAGAGACGGGGAAGGAAAAGATGGGAAGAGTGGGTAGAGAAAAAAAATGAAAGGAAAAAATGGGAAGAGAGGGTTGAGAGAGAGAATGAGAGAGAATGAGAGAGAGATGAGAGAGAGAGAGAGAGAGAGAGAGAGAGAGAGAGAGAGAGAGAGAGAGAGAGTGGAGGGAGGGGAGAACCCTAACTGAACGCAGCTTCGTCCTCTACAACACCAAGGCACCAGAAAACAAGTCTAGACGAATGAAACACTAGTTGTCTGTCCGGAGATCTTACGTCATGTGAGAGCTGTCAAGAAGGGGGTAAGGAGAAGGGGGAAGAAAAAAAAAAAAAAAAAGAAAAGCAAAAAGGGTAAGGGGAAAGGCGAGAAAAGCGGCAAAGTTGAAAGAGAGCAACATGAGAGAAAGAGAAAAATAGGAGAGTAAGAAAAGAGGGGTGGGTGGGAAGTCTGGGTAAGAGAAAGAAAGTGAGGAAAAAAAGAGAAAGAGAGAGAGGACCACGAAGAAAAAATACGGCATAGCGGTTCTCGGGGGTGTGCGGATGAGGGTCGCACAGCCAGCGCGGGTCACATGGGACAGAGGGAAGGGGGGATGAGTGGGTGCTAGTTCCTCAAGTTATTTTTTACCCGCTTCTACAGTCTTAACCGGGCTCCCCTCTGAATCACTGGCAAACCGCGGGGTAATTTCTCATAATATTTTGGTGCTACGTAAAAAACGTTCCAATCACACCATTATAACATCAAGTAATAGTATTACCATTGCTAAATAATACAAGATGATAACAGGAGAGGTAATAACTTCCAATAAACAATAAAATAATAGCAATCCATTAACCTAACCATAGCCTAAAATATAGGGGGGGGGGTTATTGCATCTTGACTGGCAACCCTAGCGAGCCGGGATCTCAACTCGGTATGGCAGACCAGGGTGATATTTAGGCGTGACAATCTGATTCATGATGTACAATCATAAGAAATCATAAGTGGAGCGTAAAAAGATGCAAAGGGAGAGAGAGAAAGAGTGTAGGAGGGAAAAGGGAGTGAAAAAGGGGAGGGGGGAAGGAGGGGAAGGGAAAGAGGGAGCTACTCCCCCTCCCCTCACCCCAAGAGACGCAGGACCCAATTAGAAGCTGAGCAAGAAGGAAAACGGCTACGTGATGAGATTCATGGCTTACGAGAAACCACGAAGGTGATGGCAAATCGTCAAAGAGTTGAAAGGGCCAAGATAATATGGAGAGAGAACGAAAGGAGGAAGAAGGGGGAGAGGGGGAGAGGGGAGAGAGGGGGAGGGAAGAGAGGAGGGGGGGATTATGACTACTCTTAGCAACATTCGCTGACTCACGCCTGAGAGAACCCCCCCCCCTTCTACCCCTCAATCTACAGTACACACAATACTCACCCGCTACTAAACGCAATATACAAAGCCAGACTCCTCATCACGAACAAAAAACACAATTAGCAACAATAAGGGGGGAAAAAGCACTGCTTAAACGTGATGTTTCGTTCAAGCACACATGCGTACACGTACACACAAACATACATACGTACACAACGAAAGGTCAAGAGAGGGCCAGAGTTCACCAATAAACAAGACAAGGCTGACAAGAGATGCAACAGGAAGCAACGTCTGCAGCAAAATGGGGAGGGGGGCGGGGTATACGATGAGGAGACAGGCCTACTACGAATAAAGGGAGGACGTCATACTGCCGAGATACGGTGAACGATGACGAGTTGCATCACTGAGGCGCAACAGGGTCATGGTGGTAGGGAAACAGAAGAGAGGAAGAGGGAGGGAGGGAGGGAGAGAGGGAGAGGAAGAGGAAGAGGAAGAGGAGGAGAGGGAGAGGGAGAGGAGAGGGAGAGGGAGAGGAGAGAGAGAGAGAGAGAGAGAGAGAGAGAGAGAGAGAGAGAGAGAGACAGGGAGGGGAGAGAGAGAGAGAGACAGGGAGGGAGGGAGGGAGGGGGAGGGAGGGGAGGGAGGGAGGGAGGGAGAGAGAGAGAGGTAAAGGAAGGGAGGGAGGGAGGGAGGGAGAGAGAGAGAGGTAAAGGAAGGGAGGGAAGGAGAGAAAGAGAGGGGGTAAAGGGAGGGAGAGAGAGATTTAAAAAACAAAATTTACATATATGGAACAGGAAGAGGGAAAGGCTCACAAAATACAAGGAGGAAAAAGAAATAACAAGAAGGGTGATGAACTAGAGAAAAGTAGAAAGGAGTCCGCGAGAAGTCCTATATACATTTGCAATATATATATATATATATATATATATATATATATATATATATATATATATATATATATATAAGAAAACTAGATTACGGTCATGTTTAAAAATACACTAGGTTGCGATCAGTGCATGACGTTGAGCAGTGGGCGTTTGCTGGATGCTGGGTGAACATCCCGGGCGCACCACAAGGATATAATCCTGATGGCGGTGTTTAGACAGCCGGCCGGAGAGAGTCGTGTCTCCTGCTGCATCAAGAGGTGAAGGGGGTGTGGGGAGTAAGTGGGAAGGGGGAAGGAAAGGGATAAGAAATAGATTTGTGTTGGGAAATTAAACATATAGATAGCCAACGGCAATGATGGTTGCAATAAAATGTAGAACGGGGCACCCTGACTCTCTCCTTACCCTTACACAATTATATTTAGCGAAAACGTTAGCGATTACCCTTTTGAGATAGCCTGAATTTCCCTTGGCACAAAACGTTTATCGCCCCACCTAAGCAGCTTGTCATTCAGATCATCTAGTATATGGCATGCAGAGCACGTGCATAGCAGATGCATGAATCGTAATGTTTGTTCTGGTCTAACACGTGGCTTTGGTTTAAGTAAACAAAAAACCACGTGGCCGATGGTATCAACGGTGAAATGGAGTCCGTATTTGGTCAAGAAATTCCCATCATAATACCCTCCACCCATCGCAGAGCAATCACAGAGCCGCAGTAACAACTATGCCGACAGCAACGATTATTTTGTCAATCGAACGTTCAATGGAGAAAAAGAAAAGTAAAAAGAAGAAGAAAAAACACGCATGACAAAATGCTGGCACTCAAGCGGCCGCACACTCAGAATACAGATCGCCGGCGCTCGATTTCATATTCCACGGACGGCGCCGCTGTCTCCACCTCGCGCAATTACAACACGCCGCAGAGCGACTGCCAGGCGGGTTATGTGATGCTCGGGCAAGACCATCAAGCTTTTACCTCGCGGTGGATTAGTTTTGCCGGGCTGATCGGCGCGTTGTCGGAACACCGACCTGGTAAATACGCAGAGGCAATGCCGCTGTCATGATTCGCGAGAGAGAACACGCTTAGTGTGGATTCGCGCGAGACTTGCCACTGACAACGGTGTACCCAAACAGCTTCAAATGAATCGAGGGGCGTTCAGACCTTTTGGCGTCTTCTGGCTGAAAAGGAGGATTATGATACCACAACCTTATAAGTTATGGACTTGAAATGTACGATCCACATTTCATCTCATTAAGAGATTATATGTAGTTGCCATGGTAGAAAATCTTCCAGAGTATGTAAGCGATGGCAGTCACTAGTGAGGACATAAAACAAACGACAGGCTCAACACGCTCCTGGCATACAGAAAGGAGACCATGCAACCAACCTTCTCCGTCCCTCAAAATCCACTGTAAGCAAGTAAACAAAAGGAGAATGGGGAAATAAACACGTGGCGACAAAATAAAAGCTCCCTTATGAACAGCGCGCGTGTGCCTTTTGCAAGCTGGTGCCCCGCTGTCGCCAGAACTCTGACAATTTGCAAAGACATGACGTCACACACAGGAAGACTCCGAATGATCTTGTAATTCACTGCTGTTGGAAGACACGTCACATGCAACGTTAATGCCTGAGATGACGAAGGGGTAATAAGTTAGAGCAGGGGGGGAGGGGGTGTGTCCAATGAAGGAAGGGGAGGAAGTGCATGAAGGGCAGACGGAGAGGGAGCCAAACTTTTGATACATTTCTTCTACAGGGATAAAGGATAACTGAACAACTAACCCTTAACCGACCAATTCCCCGCCGTCACAGTTTCAACTAGTCTACCACTTTAACAACCCTCAACCCTACCCCTTGCCACCATACCCACCAACTACGGCCCTTCCTTTTACTCTTCCTTCCCCCCTACTTATCCCGTTGGAGGGGCTCAAGGAAGACCTGTTCCCTCGTATCGCTCTTTGAACTCCCAATACCCCTTATCGCCCTTCAGCGACATTGCCGCCCATTCATTCCTTACAACGCCGGCCTACATTTCGCACTTGTTTTACATAATTAAATACACGTCCAAGCCACCGTCGCATGCTGGAGAACCTGCCGTACGGGAGCTTAAGAGAGCTTAAGAACGCAGGTGACGAGGCTTAGCTTTAAGAGCCTCCAAAGAGGTGCGTGGATGGGATGGGGGAAGGGGAAATACTTTAAAGAGTGATAGCTGGTATGAGGATGGCAAGTAAAGAGGAGGCTGAACATAACGGCGGAAGAAGAGGAAGAGAACACCAAAGGATCTGCTTGTTGCTCCCTCCGCGTAGCCTGTATTCGGAAACAAGAGCGACCCAGTCTGCGAAGCCCTACGACGGGCCAAGGAAGGGGGAGGGGGAACGGGGGTGGAGAATGAGAAAAGGGGAATGGCGATGGGTGGAATGGGGACGGTGGGGTGGGTGGTGGTTATTAGAGAAGAAAGACAACACCATGGCGTGACGGACGCGAGGGGACACACCCTAGTACACTTCTCATACACTCACCATCTTTTCCCGACCTCCCCCCCTCCTCTCCATGATTCATCACACGCTTAAAGAGCTTAGATCACCAGCCTCCCCCTTTCTCTTTCTCTCTCTCTTTCTCTCCGCGACAGGATAAAAACAAAAGCTATTCAAAAACATATACAAGATTAGACCTTCATCCGAAGACGAAATTACGTCGGGCTCCCTTACCCGATACCAAAAAGCCCTACGTAATGGATACTTCAAACACGCGCGTCTCCATTCAACCCGACAGCAATATGACGAGAGGGGAGGGGGGCGGGGGAAAGGAAAAAAACGGAAGGCTGGGAATGGAAAAGCGAGACAATACCGGACTCGGGTCAAAAGTACGAGTTATTGACGAGATCTCGCGAGATGTTGCAACGAAGGGGATTTCGAAATGGACGGTTTCTTTGAAGTCTGTGGGCGCGTGAGAAAACAGTAACAGTGAGGTGGGCTATGATGATGATAATGATAAAAGGTACACATGCGGAATCTTTAAATATAATACACAAAACCACTGGCGGATCAAAAATCCAACACACAGGCACTCGCCTAAATCAATGCATTAGACAAAGAAAGAGAAAGAAAGATAGAGAAAAGGATCACGAGGACGCATGCGCAGTCACCGCCCCCTCCCCCTTCCCCATGCCACCACCAGCACCTCGCAAAAAAGCGTATCAAATGCACATGGTCTCGGGGCTGACAAAACATCTTGGCTTTGCCTTTTCGGGAACAGAAGCATCTTAGCATCCCTGACGACGAGCTGAATAGCGTGAGTGATCCCAAGGTCTTCGTCCTTTTGCTGGCGTTTCCTGCTGCTCTCCTCTTCCCTCCCTTTCCCTATCTCCTACACCTTCGCAAAGGCCATTTTCTCCCCTTGTTTCCATTTCCCGTAGTATCCTTCGGCTGCTTGAAGTCCACCGCCCCCGCCTCCTTCCTCCCTCCCTCCCTCTCTCCCCCGCGTCACAACTGAAATGCACCTTTAACAAAAATCTCACTTTACTCGGACGGGGATCTGTCTCACTTCCTGGTTTACACTACTTCAAAAAACAGGAAAAGAGGAACTGAGAAAGAGAAAGACTCGTTCCTTACACAGACCAAGATTTTCTATTAAATTCTCTATCAGGACGGGAGAAAATTGGGTGTACAAATGGGGGAAATGGATAATCGAGTTACCAGAATGAGGAGAAAGGGGAGGAGCGGGAAGGAGAACGAGAGATAAATTGGGAGAAAAGAGAAGAGGGGGTGAGGGAGGGGAAAGAGAGGAGACCCACGCCTCAACCATCCGAGCCAACAATTCTCAGAAGAGGTAGCGCGACATGCAACCTAGTACCTGGTCCCACCACACGCAGGTAGACACCGACAGACAGACAGGCAGGCAGGCAGACACCGAGGGGCTAAAGCTGGAGTTCCCGGGTACATCGTTCCGCATCCCCGCCGCCATGCCCTGACCGTGGGCTGGGTGTGACCGGGGACGCGCGAGGGTAGGGCCGACCTGTGCCGTCGCTCCCTGCCTGCCAACGTGGTCCGCAGGAAAAGTGGCACTTTGTTAAAATGTCACTGTATGCCAAACCCACTTACAACATCACTACAATGACAATGGTATATTTAAATGAACACTCGCGGAAATAAAGAGGTCGCATAGAAAAAAAGAAAGAAAGGAAAGATAAAAAAGGACGTTTGCGATGTATGCAGATAAGGATCGCCAGATAAAATGCCGAAATTGGACCGCATTATGGTCTCATTTACTTGTCTTCGGGGATATTCAATTAAAGTGTAACGTGACATAGAATCTAGTTTGGATAAAACTAAAGCCAAAATAAATCGGCCCACGAGAATAAGAAATAATAGGATGTATTACAACAGCCGTCATAAACACACCATTAAACCCTCAAAACAATGACATAACGACATAAAAAAGAAAAGAAAAGCAAAAAAACGCAAATGAGCAAAATGCGCCTTCTTCCGACGGGACAACACCTTTAGGGTGGACGCGCCGGGGAAAACACACAGCAAAAGCGACCTTACCGACTTTATAAAGATGGCAGAATGGAGAGGAGAGGAAGGAGGGAAGGAGGGAGGGAAGAAGGAAGGGTTGGGGGCTGAACAATTTGCGAGTGACTACCCCCCTCACATCAATCTAACCGGATGAGAAGAGAATTGCTGGCGGTGTGAACGGGTGGGGGAAGGGAGGGGGTGGGGCAGCATGCAGAGGACCGATCCTCCACTCTCCAAGTGCAAGTGTGACATAGTGTGACACTCGACACACGCCTCATCTCTCCCTCCTTCCAAGGTTGATGGACGGGGAAGGCGGGAGGGAGGAGAAGGAGGAGGGTCAAAGGACCTTGGGATTAATTCGGCCACGCGAACAGCAACGCGAGATGCTGGATAAGCGTTTATGTCACTATGCATGAGCGTATTAGAACGTATCTGATGAGGAGATATGCAAAGCGGCCTGACAAGCAAGTAGCTACTGTCGTACTAGCAACGATGAAAGCGTCCCGGCGGCGGCAAGACTTTTTGAAAGTATAGAAGCACCAGATGAAACACCGATTTCCCCGACACTCGCGTCAGCCTTCCTCGAAAATGCGTGTCATTCCTGGTAAAATTTAGCGCACGAGGAAAGGAGGAAGAGGGAAGAGAGAGGAGAGAGAGGAGAGAGAGAAGAAAGAGGGGATGAGGGGAGAGGAGAGGAGAGTGAGTGATGTAGAGATCCATATGTTGAATTCCCATTCACAATCTACCCTCCACTTATCCACCTCTCCCTTCCACATCCTCATCCCCCCCCCAAACATCCCCTCTTCCTGGCCTACCCATAACCGCCCACGTGGCTGTCAACAGAACCGGAAAGGCTGCAAGGCAAGCACAGCGTGTGGGTGGACAAGGGGCGGACACCAGAGGAGCAAGAAGAGGCATTCGACTACAAAGCAGGCCAAAGCCAAGACGTCCCTGGCGAAGGTCGATCCTGCCCGGTTACCCAGGCTTTATGAAAGGGTACTGGAGAGAGCAGAACTGGAGTAGGAAAGCCCCTTACTTAAAGTGGGCATTTCTGCCTCACACAGGTGGCCGTGGCCGTCTGCCAGGATCTGCCCATTTCATGCAATGCAGGACCTGTCAATTTCATGCAATGAAGAGTTTCCCGGAGACCCTTAAAACTCGTCGTGCGAGATCGCCGCGAATAAAAATACTCGTGAGTAAGAGCAAAAAAACACCAAGAGGATTTTTAAAATGTCATCCGTTGGGGGACATGGCGAGGTGAAAATATTTACCAACATATACACAAATACGGCACGTATCAAAGCAGAATATCATTTCCTCAGTCATCGACCCAACCGAGAAATGACAAGCAACAATTCTATAATATATATATATATATATATATATATATATATATATATATATATATATATATATATATATATATATAATCACTCATACATATACATGTATCGCCAAAGACAACGAAAACAGTGCATACACATCCCACGACTCAAATCACCCTTCAGGTCTCGCCTTTATTCTCACATCTTCCCCTAAATGTTTAAGACTCCCGTCAAGCCAGCCAGACAACAGGACACAGCGGTGGCGGCATCGACGGCGGCGGATGGCGGTGGCGAAGCGCTCTTTACAACAGACCAGGGAGCGGGAATACTCTTCTGCCAACCACCTGTTGTTCACCGCCACCACAGCCTCCCCTCCCTCTCCCCTCTCCCCCCGAGCCCTCCCTTATCCCCTACCACACCACCACCGCTAACGCCGCCACCAGCACGCCCGCTCCAACACACCTACCATTAACTTTCATAAACCACCAGAACACTCGGCTGAATATAGACCGTTCCCGTCTTCTTTCTGGCTTGTCTCTGAGTTAATGTGAAACTTTGAAAATATAGATCTTTGGACACATCCAAAGGGGGAAGAGAGGAAGGGGGAGAGGTGGGAGGAAGAGGGGATACGGAGGTTTCGCTGCCTTGCGTTAATCATATCCGGATGACAGGATATTGTTCTAACCCTCGTTAAGAGAAGCACCATTCTCACCCAATTATTACAAAAGCCCCCCCCCCTCCCTCCCAAATTCTGCAACCTCTTTCCTTATCCTCGCCTCTTGCATATCCTTATGAGGAACAAAAGCAGACAGAAAGAGGCAGCGAGGCCGTAAACGGGAACCGGAAACGAGTGGGCGGAGACATGAACGAAGGAAAACGTTCCAAGCCTTTACGGACACGCAATCCATCAATACCCGATGCCCGTTGCCCACAGCCCCCTTCCTCCCCATAGGTACGCACTCGGCATTCACACACTTTACATCAAACCCGCTCCTGCCCACATCCTGCACTCTTCGGGCGGGAGAAGACCAGTTTTTGCTCATCCGGTTTTGCATTACGATCAGAGTGCATGTAAAACTCCGATGTAATTACACGTCTCGACATCGGGCAGCACTTTTTTCAGAGTTTATTGGCACTCGTCTTCCCTAAACTTCTCGATGCACGAGAGCAAATATGCCCGTTTCGTCGCACCTACTTTCGAAACTGTTCGCTGAATTAGGCGCTATTTCCACGTGTATAAAGCATGATCATATAGGCCTATAGACCTAGTCGCTGGAACATGTAAATTACGCAATCTGCCGGACTACACCAAGGACTTAAATTGCCCCGCCATTTACATATTGCTCGTGGCATAACAAACCAAGCTTAAACTCGGCACTATAAATACGAAGCAATTAATCCCCACACCTGCTTCTTACACGGGCCGTGCATAGCAACTTTTCCAGCCGCACCTCCGTATCCCCGGTCTCTCCTCCACCTCATCCTCGTCTTTAAATCCCGATTAACCTTCCCGTCGGACAGCATTCATTTTCTCCTTTATATATCGTGTAATTACTCCTGGTTTACCTGTCCTTGTGCCCCCCTCTCTCCACCACTCTTTTTTAAGGAGTAAGAGCAATAAAGCCATAACTCCTGTCTGGTTTACAACCGTCCTCCCGAGACCCAGTGGCTACTCCTCCACCCCTCCCCTAACCTCGACACCCTTTTGAAAAAACGCTAGATGTCTGGCCGTCGGTGTTGCTACGCAGTGGCTATCCGTCCGCGGCGCCCCAACCTCCAAGTCCCACACATGGAGGGTGAAGGAGCATCTGCAGCTGGTAGGTACTGCAGCCAACACAGGAGCGGCGCCACAAGCAAGCAACCATCCTCCTCCTCCCCAAGCACGTCTTCACGCTCCAACGCTCCCGACGGTGTTCCCACGCGACGTCTCCTCCCTCGCTCCCGCCGGCACCTCACCCTCAGCACCATTAAAGCCTCTCGCAGGATACTATGCAGCAAGCCTGCCTCACGGAAGCATTCCAGGGATACCGTTACATCGCATCGTTTCATCCACCGTCCATTGCTTATGCGTTACACTCATTATGGCACCCCCCTTCTCTAATGAACAGGAATTATTTCCTCAAAAGCTATCCAAGTCTCATAATAAACTAACTGAGTACTATGCACCATATCCTTGGGTTCCATAAAATAATATCCTTGTCACCGCGAGGTCCACGTGCGCCTCTAGGGACTCCTCATATCGCACTCCCATCTCCCTTTTTTACTCCCACACTCTGTACCTTCTCCACAAAGAAGCATCAACACCTCTCCTCCCCGAGACAGATGAAATCATAATGCGTGAAGAAACAAGTCCACGACCACATTCCGTGAACCGTAGCGCGCCTGCGAACGTAGACATGAAAACCCGCTGATCTTAAATATCAAACACATGAATTTGGAACAGAAAGACCTGTTAATGGATCTCATTGCGCTTCGGCCAACTTGACTTACCGTTGAAACACTAGAACCTTTCAAGGTTGCCGCTTAGTCGCCCACGTGTCACAACTAACAAGTTCCTCGAGGCCCTAAATTGGACACTGGAGAGGTTCGAGAGAGGACCCGAGAGGTCCCAGAGCAAAGCCTTACGACTCTAGGAAGTGATGTCAACTGCCTCACGTCTTTCCCTAGCGATCGGTCAAATTATCAACATTCCTGAACTTCCGCTCTAAATTCTTTACATTCTTCGGCGAAGCAGTTTCGTAAACTGGCGCACCCAGGCCTACATAAAAACGAGTGGGATGAAAAGACCTGCATCGGCGTGTGAACAAGCGTTCAAGATATATAGAGCCTTGGGAATGAGAGGAAGGGTATAATGTAAGCGACTGCCATGCAATCCTATCCGGTGCTCCCGCCCTGGGACAACAGCCCGTCGGTTAGAAGCGCGAACGAGACACCAGCGGTAAGGCGGCGCCCGTCACAAGCGCCCAGGGTTATCTTCGTCCCTCCAAAGTCTTGAATAACAAGAGGCAACACGATATCCCGAGTCGAGGGAACAAAAATCCTGAAGGATGACTTGCATGGACAAGCGGCAGACTGCTTGCAAGATGTAACAAGACAATGTGGAACAAGAATAGAAGGGTGGACAGCGTTATCATATATGCACGCAATTAGCTACGTATTCTAGTTTTAATTTAAAAACAACAAAAGAAAAAACAAGAGAGACGAGCATGACCTTCAGAGGCGAAGTGGAAACCAAGACCCGAAAAAAGGAACATA
>NW_020872792.1:127631-155131 GCF_003789085.1 Penaeus vannamei | reverse complement strand
CCACGAACGACGCAACTCCCTCGCCTTCCCTCCCCCTCCTAGCACCTTCCAATACCCCCCCCCCTCGGAACGTAGCCAACATGTAAACTCACGATAGTGCGTAGAATTTGCTATGAAAACCACACAAAGTCATGTGTACAGAAACAGATACAGGGGAAAAAGCGCACGCACGCACACACACACACACACACACACACCTCGTAAGCATAAAAAAGTGAACAGGTAAAATAGAGTGGTTCCGTAAGCCTCTAAAAACCCAAACATGCTTTGGTACTTACGGTTCTTCCACTCCACTCCCCTCCCCTCCCATATCCCTACCCCTACCCCGCCCATTCCAATACCCCCTCCTAGAGTCACATCCTCAGAAACGACGTCCTCTCCCTTTAGCCTGTCTACTTGGTGTCAAATACTCAAATGGAAGGGGGAAGAGGGAGGGAGAGAATCCGAAAATATCCACAAATACGCAACTCCGAAACAGAAAAGAAAGACAATATACGAAACACTTAAACCAACAAACAATATAGAAACACATCAAAAACAAAATAACGCAAGACCACCCCCACCCATTGAAAAAAAAAGATCGAAACACGGCCCGCCCCAGCAGACGACGACGATGACGACATCCCCAACGTGGTTCCCCTCATCGGCCGGGCTCGCTGTCGCTCCACGTGGCCCGGCGCGCTGGGGTGAGGCCACACTTGCATCACGTGGAGAGCCGACACACTTGAAACAAGAGAAAACTCCACTCGCGGAAAAGGGGCGAGGGAGTGCGGGACCATAGTGCGTAAGGAGAGGAAGATAAACAAAGGAGAAGAGGGTAGGAGGAGAAAGAAGGTAAATAAAGAGAAGAGAGAATGAGAAGGAAAGAAGGAAGGAAGGAGAGGATAATGGGAGAATGTTTGAAGAAACAAGAAAGAGGAAAAGGAGGAAGCGGAAAAGATATGAAAAATGAGAAGAGAACACGATAATAAATAGAAAAGAAAGCAAGAGAGACGACGAAGGTCGAAGACAAAGACGAGAAAAGAAAAAGGGTCGGAAAAGAAAACCGGAGAAGAACAGGCAGGAGACGGAACTTCTACAGGAATATAACCCTTCCACACAAACACTAGAGAGAGCACCTACGCAGACATGAATCAACAACTCTGGGTATGAGAAGTCGGCACACATTATTTTCTGCGTGTTCAGCCTAGAATGAATGGCATTAAATCGTCCCACCTACTTTGCTCCACGTTTATTGTCAACATAAAAAAGGAACATTGCCCTAGACTACAAACACGGGATAATGTTTTTCTATGGGTTCTCATTTGAATACGTGAAACATAACTGTTCAAGGTGCTCATGATATTTTTTTGGAATGTTGGTCTACTTCCGTTTCCACTCACTTATGTCATGCAAACTGGAACGTAATGCAGCAGTGAAGACTTTCAACTGAACAGATTATGTGACACTTTGACCTCTTTAGCCAAGTTTGTTTATAATCCCTCAAAAGTGACATTTCTGGTATTAAATCACCTCCAGTGAAAGAGGAGGAGACAACAGTGATGATATAGATAGGTAAAGAGAGCAAATACAAGTTCAACAAGTTACTTTCTTACAAAGGCTTGCGCTACTAGCGTCCATGACATTCCCTGGCTGGCAATATGTTTTGAATTACTAAGAAAGCCCACAAATGATACTCTGCACACGTGAATCAATCAGTATGCAAACCTGTTGACAGACGCTCTACTTCAGAGGGAATAGCAACATGTTATCAAAAGGAACTCTGCACATGGCCTCTCTTACATAACTAATCACTGAGACTATCAGTTCACAATATATACCTTAATAGTCAATTCATTAAAACTTTAGAATTCAAGAAGGCAAAGACAAAAAGAAGATTCTTGAAGTGACACAAAGTGTCGGAATCTGACAAAGTATTGGCTGCAAAAATAAGCTAGCACCTTAAAAGGGCAGAATATGAACAACTGAATTAATTTTACTGCATTTGCAAGTCATGAGGATCGACACTCATAACAACTATTTAATTCAACCATCAAGTATTACAAAACCGCACATCAACCACCACACGCAGAAAGACCAGGCCAGCGACAATGAGGTATGGATAGAAGAAACACACTCCCTTACAGCAAAGGAAATCCAACTCCAGACAAGAAACCCCCTCTACCCATCACAGGCTTAGCAATGACCCACGCAGGGAATTATCCACCATGTAACTTTATGCATATCACTGAAAGCACCACTTGTGTACCAATGAGAACCTTCACTTTCCTCTGAGACTCAGAATTCATACCAATACCCTGCCATACCCCATTAATAATTTATGTTGCATGCCATTACCTACCTGGGGGAAAAATTACCATGTGCCAAAGAAGCAACATTTAAAGAGACAAATGTCAAGGTATGAGAAATGCAGTACATTATCATTTTCAACTGATTTATATACTTTACATAAATTACAAATATGAGATGCTGTAAAAATATGTTTAGTGAATCTGCACCTTGCGGCAATCTTAATTTTGAAAACTGACCATATCTTGCATCAATAACATTTATTATACACTATTCAATAGAAACAATGCAAAACCAAAAACCGACGTAACCACTTTACCTATTCAGCAAGTTCATGCAAAATGATTTGAATTCGGAGTTTTCCCCAAGGAGTGCTAAATACATCAGGAACCCACCTGATACATTCTACCTCTGCAGAATATGGCCATGCACAAAATGCCGATAATATTTCCAAGGCTTTCCCTGGCATGCGGGATCACCTCTAATCAAAATATCTATACTAGGACTTACTACCCTCCCTCCCTCCCTATTCCTACCATCACAAAGTTATCTTGGCTTTTTGCATCTCAATAAAGCTCTTATTCTGTACTTGGCAGCTGTCAAACCCAATGCAAATTTATGACTTACCTTCTATTCACTACCTCATCTACATACAAAATACAAACCCTCCTGTGGGGGCATTAATTTCCAAATCACACCTTTTCATCCAGAGCAAAACTATAAAATAAACAAACAAACCCATATAACTGAATACCACATTTGCCTTCTTTGTGACCAATGAGACTGTAAAGCGCGCAGATGTACTGAACCTTCTTACACACTGCAAATCTCCCTGCTAACTGAGCAATGGAATAAAAATACTAGCATCATGCTAAACATACCCATGACTTTGGATTCTTCAGCTTAAAGGAGTTCTTTCATTAACACGCTTATCCTCCAATCTCAAAAGTCTAGGTACTTGACCAACATTCCTAAATACCTTGATGCTTATTGGAATCATCAGCGTTAAAACAAGATATTACCACATCAAAATAACCAATGAACAGGTGCATGACCATGATAGAATGAACATTTTCCCTCAATTCTACCTTATATCAAGTTGCATGCAAGATTCTCACTCAATTTCCTTACCCCCCTCCCCTCTTTCCATTTCAAAACCACCTTATAATTTCTCATTTTCCATCATTTAAAGTAAAAAGGGACAATTAAGACAGACATAGCCCATTCCATGTCCTTTACCATGCCATGCGCCTGCTTAAGATTCATGCAAGTCCTCATTAAGAAGTGAAGCAAATATCTCCCCCTCTCTCTCTATCAACTAATTAATTCCCACGACTATCATTAACATGGTAATTCATCACCAGCTAATAACGCACCCATAACTTATTATAACACAGCTGATGAAACGCAGCAGATGTTAACTCACCCCCTTCTAGAAATAAAAAAAATAAAAAAAATCGAAAAAATCGAAAAACTACATTCAAATAAATCAGCAAACATCGTTACATGTACTCAGTCGACCCCCCTAAAAAAATTCTAATTGAAAAACATTTACATTTCCTAATTAACATAAATTACGCGATTTTCCCCGATGCCTCGAACACACACACACGTGTCTGGCCGCCTCGCCTTCCAGAAATACACACGGTCTTTTTATCCATAATTTTTCCCACAAATTTTACATCCATTTATCAAATTCTTTCGATATCTGAAGTAGAAAAACAATATAATCAAGAGAATTGATACATAATTCCTCTTCCATCTTTTCTAAAATACGTATATTTATTCACTCCCACCACACGAATATGTAATGTCCCTTTAACACATCTTTTTAACATATTCACAGGACATACGATAAAAAATAATGAAGATAACGCGACCTTAACTTCGAAATAGAATAAATGACTAAATAAACCCTCCAAATATCGGTCGAAAAGAGATATTTTTAAGACGTCACATGTTGAAGGGACGGACTCCATGCGTTTCCTGTTCGGGTTATTAATTTACGTTCTATCTTGTGAGTGATGTTTTTCGGTTCATTTTCGGCGCTTTAATCGGGTTTCTTTGAGAATTCCTTTCGAAAAAATGACTATTTTCCTTCCACGAGTTCACTCTTTTCCCTCCCAACAAAGCAGAGATTTCTGAGATCATCGAGAATTGTCATATTACGTCATGTATTTCTACCGTACTGTTTTATTTTCAACGAGATTTTTCCATTCCCGGCGTTCTCTTCCGAATAAAAGTGGCCGTCGTGAGAACCAAACTCGAAGGAGGAAAATAAAGGGAGCGAAATTACATCAATCGCAACTTGGCCTCCTTCAAACCACGTTGGACAATGTAGACGCCATCGTTGCTCTTTTCTCGCGGTTTTTGACCAACTCCCCCCTTGTTTCCGATAAATTTTTCACTCAAATGATCCGCCTGAGGTTTATTAATCGCACTCACCTCGGCCTGCTGTCTGATCTTGTTGTCGACGCTCAATAATCCAGTTAAAAGCTGCTGGAATTGTTCCTGATCGCCCGCCATTTTCGCCGGGACGAGACAGCCGAGCGACCGTTCCAACACTGAGCTCGACTCCTCCACTCCGATGTACTATAAGCTCTCGCTTCCTCTTCTGATTTTCTTCATCCAAGGAAAAAATAACTTTCAAGGATCTGATTTTACAGAATGCCTTAAAATTGAAAAAGTAGTTGGTATTGTTATATGCGGAGAAAAAAGTTAATTTTTTAAGATACTTTCTACAATTCTTTAGATTATGAGACGTTTTCCTTCTCTTTTCCCGCGCTTTTAGGATTTTGAAAAGAGTCCGAGAAGTCGCAGATGTGAAACCCTCGTCCGAAAGACCACGGACTGAGAGACGATCCCACTCGCTAGCGTCTCGACCTGGTTTCAAAGGCGTCCGAGAATTCACGACAGGCAGATCCCCGTCCGAAAAACACCGACCGAGAGACGATCCTGCATCTCGGCCTCTCGGACTAACTCCAGAGTAGTCCGAGAAGTCGCACATGGGGTACCTCCGCCCGAAAACACACGAGCGGGAGACGATCTCAAATACTAGCCTCTCGGATTGTTGACATTCGTATCTCATTCTCCCGCGCTTTTTGGTTTCAAAGGAGTCCGAGAAGTCGCGTTTGAGTGAAATTGCCGTCCGAAAAGGCACACCCGGGAGACGATCCCGCGGTCCGGTCTCTCGGACTGTTGACATTTAGATGGTGTGTTTCGCGCGTAAAATCCCACTTCTTTCGATTTTCCTTTTCGATTTTTCGCCTTTTCGCCATGGATGCTGACGGGGACGCAGGTGAGGAAGCTGGCAAATAAATTAATACATGATCAAGACTTAAGGAAAAAGAGAATTTAAAGGATAAGATTGGTAGAAACTTGAAAAAATGGAGGTAAATATGGGAGGGCTCTAAACCGTGGAGCAAGTTCTGACAAGTGAGATTACGAGTTTTATAATTGCATGAATGAAATATAATTATAACAGACTGTATTTCCATCACAAGTTTCTGTTAAGGCTCTTACTCATACGTGGAAAATGTTGAGAATATAAGGATTGCGGTAAAATCTCACTGCAAATTTAGCGTCCAGGAATTGAGTCTTTCAACATCTTATGAACCTCGTCCTATTTTCTATCAGAAGTGAATTAATTCCATATTGAATAAATTATTTCCTTGTTGAGTCAGTTGTTTCCTTAAGATTGAAAGTTACCAGTAGAAGTTTCCATGGTAAGCGTTTATCTAAATAAAGAAAGTGGTATTTTTATTTTAAGATCTAAAAATGCTTGGAGGCAATTTTTATTTAGAAGAATAGCATTTGTCCGTTTTGGAACAATGGATATAGCAACAAATGTTTTAGCCCATTATTGCCGAGAAAAAAGTGTTTATTCTTACTCAGTTAGAAGCACCCTTTTGCAGACTGACCTGTTATTGGTGACCTAACTTTGTCCATTTTGACATTTCAAATTTTTTTATACTTCCGCATAATGGATTACGACAATTTCGGCATTGTTGGGTTCCTCACCCACTAAAATGCAAGTATGTAGGTTTTATTTTGCAGAATTCCACCCGCCCCACCCCCACTTTCTGGAAAACAATGTTGCTCCCGCTTGGCAGTTGTACACGCTCTCCTACCATGAAACTGTAGAGGATTATTTGTTTTCCTGGGTGGATGTTTTGGCAACCCTCCATGGAGGGTTGTAGGGGGCACAGCCCCTTACATTAGACAATATAGTGACTGATTCTGTGTATATTATTTACATTTTACCCCACAATTTTTCTGGTATCTTTCATGCCCTCCCCTGCTATTGGGGCCAAAATGTGGGGATTTCGAGGATTTCTGCACAGTGATTTCTATATATCTGGACTAGACGGTGAGAGGAATCCAACGATACCAAAATCATTACAATCCATTATGCGGTACTATTAGAAAAAATTACCATATTTATTATTGCAGATGATAGTAATACAAGTATTAATGAAATGCATAAAAGATAGAGTATATCTGTACATCACTAGGATAGGGAAATCTAAGGACATTATCCAAAAGAGGCAAAAATCGGACTACCTTCACAGGACAAATCTCAATAGTGGTATTGACAGATTCTCTTGTTCGATATATACTACCCTTATATAGAAATTAATCCCCCAACACCCACAACCTTGGAACTGGTTGAAGCGGCAGACTTGGGTTGTAACAAGAGAATTATGAGGTAAAGTATGAATCATACTGAGAAGTGGTTGATGTATCCATTTGAAATCTAAGGTGATTTTCAGTGTATTGCCAAAAATCTGAAGTTTACCTTAATAGTAGCACAATGTCAGGCAGTTCCTATGGCAATTGCACTCTGGCAATGGGCAGTAAACCTCCAACTCAAGTTTAAGCTTGGACTTTTTTTTTTTTTTTTTTTATGTGATAATCTTTGTGGGAAAGTAACACTGATAATGAAGTTCAGAAGCCTTTGTGTACAGAAATTATCTTAGGGGTTACAGAACCTTATCCTTCCTTTTCTTCTATTTGTTTTAACTAAGATTCAATTCAGTAGCATTGTTATATTATCATTATTTGAATTCAACTCTTATCATTTTCTAGCATCTCCATCGGCTGCAGAAAGCTTGGCAACCTCTCGTTCCAAGCGATCTCGCAAAGACAAACATGGGCGATTTGCAGCGCTTGAGAAACTACGTGAGCTGAAGGGGTCCAAGCATAAATATGAAGTAAGCAATAGAATGAAGTGCAAAGTGTAATTGGCAATATATAGAATATTTCTTGTCAAAGGATGCATTTATTTCATAATTGATGTAATTCTATTTTCTTTTTATTTCTTTTTACAGTTATACTAATGAATTAATTATTACAACAGATTTTATCTTATGGTTTTCAATATTTTTCATATCAATTTCAAACTGGTAACAGTAACAGTAACAGAGTTTATCATATGGAACCATATCCTTATTGTACTTTCATGGAATTCCAAGACCTGTTTTTTATTCTAGTGGTAATGTAGACAAAGTCGTAGTTATGCTGCTTTTATTTTTATTGTTGATATTTCTTACCATGAATATCACTAGTTTTATATACTGTTCATTTTGCATATGTATCACTAGTGAATTTTGTCTTTATCTAGATTATATTGTTTATTTATTTCCTCATTATTCTTTCCATATCTCACTACCTTTATGCTTAGCAAACTAGATTTATATCCACGATTTAATTCATTGATATTCCTCCTCTGAGTTTCATGCTTACATCTCCAGGTCTCTGAACTAGTAAATGTATATGAGGAAGTTGATGAACGGGAGTACTCTCAGAGACGTCAGGATCGCCTCGAAGATGATTGGATTGTTGATGATGGTGAGTAGGAGTGTTAAACAGAGATTTGACACACACAAAAAAAGAAAGAAAAAGAAAAGTATAAAAGGCATTAATAGATATGATTCACTTTTACAAGATTTCAGTGTTACTAATTTATTGTATCTTAACTATAATGTATGTAATAGTTGCAGATACAATTATTGAAATACCTGTTGCTTGTATTGTCTGGTGATATTGTTAATTCTTATTCATACCTGTTAGTATTGCCTTTTTTTATTATTTTTTTTTAATCTTTGTGATGAAAATGCTTAATACCTTTATTATCTCTGCTGTAAACGAGGTGCACAATTTTTATATTTTGGTTATGTTAGGATATTGTTTTTGCTTATTTTTGGAAATGGGTAACATGAATATTTTGTAAGGAGCATACCAAATGAAAACCCCCTTAATTTTTCCTTCCTATTCCTCCAGATGGTTCAGGCTATGTGGAAGATGGGCGAGAAATATTTGATGACGATGCTGGTGAGGACGATCTTTTTGTTGGCAAGAAGGCGAAGAAAGGTGGAAAACGGAAGGAAGTGGGTGGTAAGGCTTCTTCGGGGTCCGTTGGGAGGCAAGGAGCAGGAAACATTAAAAATATGCTCATCAACATGCCTGCGAAAAAGAAGAGAGCTGAAGTGAGTGGACTTTGTTTATTTTTTAAATTTATTTATTATTATTATTTTTTTTTTTGAGTGATCATTTTTGTTTATCAGGTCTTGCTCTGTATCACAAAAGCCTGTGTAATTGCTTTCCTTTTTCCTATCTTAATTGTCAAAAAGCAAAACTTGTATTATGTTTTTTGTTAAATTATTATTATTATATCTACATATTTAAAGAAATATATTGCATTAAAATCTGTCTTATCTTTTTTTTTTTTTTTTTTTTATCTGTCTATCTCATACCTTTCACCCAACCCACACCTCCCTTCTCTACCCTCTACTCACTTCTACTCTTATTTGAGATACTGTATTTGAGGTTATGCTCTTTGTTCCTTCTCACTCCTTTCTCTTTCCTAATTCTTTTCCCCTCTCTTTATCACCCCTCTTTTCCTTTATGATTTTCCTCCTTTTCCATTTCTCATATCCCACCCTTCACTCCTTACCCCCACAGCCTCTCTCTGCTCCCTCTTTCCTTTTCTTTTCGCTTCACTCTTTTTCCACTACTCTTACCTTACATCTCTTCTATTAGACTCTCCTCAGCCCTTCTTTCCTCCCTTTTTGTCTTTCTGCAGCTTTGCAGCATTCTATCTCTCCTCTCCCTCTCTTCCCGTATTCCTATCCTCACTCCCCTTACTTTCTGTATTCTCTTGTATTTCTTTTTCTTTCTTGTTTTCTTGTATTTTACTTTATCTCTTTTCCCCCTTTTCTTCTCTTTTCTCCATCTATAATATAATTTCTTCTGTAGCTCCTGTTATCTCATCTTTCCTCATTCTTTCCCTTACTTTTGTCTTCCCCCATTTAATATTCTGTTAGATACAAAATTTAAGTCCCATATCTATCATTTCTATGTTTTACCATCAATCTCACAGCTAGCTTGCCCAGTTTCCTTTAGAGAATGATCACATTTCTTTATCCCTTCAGACTAATATCCGCCTGGATGATGAT
This sequence comes from Penaeus vannamei, assembly GCF_003789085.1. NCBI lineage: Eukaryota > Metazoa > Arthropoda > Malacostraca > Decapoda > Penaeidae > Penaeus > Penaeus vannamei. Next base: position 145,385 of record NW_020872792.1, on the reverse strand, counting down.
GAATTACTGGGAGATATTCTGCAAGACCTTGATAAGGAGTCTGACACCATTCGACCACCCATGCCAACGCTGCTCAAGAAAAAGGTGCCAAAACCTCCCAGTGCATCACCTGTCAACCCTTTTGCTAGACCACAGGTGACTACCCCAGTGCGAGTGAAGGCCTCACCCAAACCCCTGAAGCCAAGAACCATTTTGGATGAGAATGTAGTCAATGGGGCATCACCGAAGGTATGTTTTTGCATGTTAATTTTTCTTTGGTTTATACTAACTATGATCTACTTTGTTTTGGCTGTTACATAGAGGTGAATGTTGGTCATAAGTCATTATGGCTGTATGATTTTATAGTTCAGGTAATATCATTGATTAGAAATAAAGGACTGCCCAGACTTTGTTAAAAATGTTGGTAATGATACTGTTAAAATTGCTGTTCAGAGTACTACTACTATTACTCATCATTATTGTCATTTTCATTGTCATAGTCAGTCATATTTGCCATTATCTTTATTGTTATCCTCATTATTATAATTGCAATTGTTATTTTGTTGTTGCTGTTTTGTTTAAATGCAGATTTCTTCAACAGGCCAAAAGATCTCTAGAGGTGAAGGAAGAGCCTCTCTCTGAGCAGATTGATGAGTTTGATTCCATGGATGTCATGGATATGGACTTTGATGATGAAGATGTAGAAAATGTAAGTATCATGGTTTTTGATAGTTTCATATATTTTTCTTCTCATTTTTATTTGATAGGAGGAAGACTGAAAGCAAATATGCAGTAACTGCATTTGTCTTTAAAAGGAGAAATGTTTTCATCTTGGTGAATGTTGAAGTTAACAATTATATGATTTCAATTACCAATTGCAGATGGAGGCAATGCTAGTCAATGAAGAGAAAAAAGCTGCAATAAAATTGGAAAAGGAAGAGCCAAAAGAAGAGTTGAAGGAAGTGAAGGAAGAACCACAAGTGAAAGAAGTGAAAGCAGAAGTGAAGACCCAAGTGAATAGAGGATTTACTGCCAAGTGGGTAGAGAAAATTAGATATATTGTTTTTTTAGTGTTGCAAATATTTCCTGCATTATATGTCTTTGAAAATTTCTTCTTTAATCAAAATAATTGGAAGTATAAAAGAGAACTATCTTCTTCAGGCCAAAGGTAGACGTTGCTCAAGTCACAACTGGCTGGGAGACAGTTAAGGATGAAGTAAAAGATGCTAGCATTGTGCAAGATGTCCAGATTGATGCTTCTAAACTACCACTGACCACCAACAGTGAAGGAGAGCAGGTAACTATTATTATTATTATTTTATTATTATTCAGGTTTTTCCCCAGATTTATCTTTTTTTAAAGCTAAGTTCTTGTGATTGAACTTCATGATGGTTTTGTTAGAAAATTTGTGATTAGAAATTTATAACCACTTGCATGAATGATTGTTCAGGTTGTATGATATTTTAGATTGCCTTGATTATATGTATTGCATATTCATAGTGCATTTAGAAGAAATTTTCCATCAGGTTCTCAGATTTTATTGGTTGGATGCCTATGAAGACATATACAAACAACCAGGGACAGTGTACCTGTTTGGTAAGGTTTGGATTGAGTCAGCACAGACCCACACAAGTTGCTGTGTAGCAGTCAAGAACATTGAGAGAAGACTTTATATACTTCCCCGTACAAAGGTAATTCAGTTGGGAGTACATCATTTTAGATTTTATTTATTTTTTATTTATTTATTTACCATCATCATCATCATATCATCAATTATCATTAATCATCATCATATCATCAATTATCATTAATCATCATCATATATTATCATATCATCATCATATCATCACATCATCATCATCAATTATCATTAATCATCATCATCATCAATTATCATTATCATCATCATATCATCAATTATCATCATTCATATCATCATGTATTTTTTTTTTTTCTATTGCTGGTGCTCTATAGGATTCTTGACATATGCTGTATAGACATGCATAAATCTTAGGATGCAGAAGATAAGCAATCAAATTCAAATCACAACTGTATCCACAGCGTATGGACCTCAAAACGAAAGAAGAGTCGGAGGACCCAGTAGGCATGATGGAAGTCTACCAAGAATTTAACTCGACTGTTGTCCAGAAATACAAAATTTTGGAGTTCAAGAGTAAAAAAGCCAAGAAAAATTATGCATTTGAAAAGTTTGATGTGCCCAATACAGCTGATTATTTGGAAGTCCGATATTCTGTAAGTTTTTTTTTTTTTTTTATAGATATAATTACTTTTGTTGTTGTTCTGATTATCATTATCACTATTGATATTAATGTTGTTTTTTATTATCCTTACCAATCTCTTTCCTTTATTACAAAACTGTACTATGATCTCTTTTATGCATCATAAGAAGATAGATATGAAATCTTTACAGGCCAGTCTCCCAGCCCTTCCATCCGATATTTGTGGTGAAACTTTCAGCCATGTGTTTGGTACAAATACCTCCCCCTTAGAAATCTTCCTTTTGGACCGCCGGATTAAAGGACCATGCTGGTTAGATATCAAGTTCCCACAGTTGCCATCACCAGTTGTCTCCTGGTGCAAAGTTGAGGTAAGAATTTATTTTATCATTAGTTTGCATTTTGTTAATTATCTGATATTTTTGTTTTTATTCGTTCTTTAGTATATTTGAAATTACCATCAGGAGCTTTGCATAATTCCCATTCTGAAATGCTTAATGTTTCTTTTGTATATACATATACTAATGCTTTGCAGGCTGTAGCTGTCAAACCGGACCATGTGTCTGTTGTCGCTGGTCTGGTTCCTCCTCCAGTTGTGGTGATGACAATGGGTATGCGAACCACTGTCAACCCCAAGACTCACCAGAATGAGATTGCAATGGTGTCTTGCCTTGTTCATCAAGATTTTCCTCTTGACAAGGCAGCACCACAACCACCCTTCCAGTTACATTTTTGTGGTGAGTTAATGAAGTTCTTCGAGTTTCTTTTTTCCAGTTATTAGGTACAAGAAAATGAAAAACTAAGTGCAGAGATAGTCTTAAAGAAAGAAAGAAAGAAAAAGAACCTGAAAAACGTAACATATTAAAATGATAATTTTTTTTTCTTTTAGCAATGTCACATCCCTCTGATGTCACATGGCCTTGGGACCTGAAGGATGCTTTGCCTAGATACAGGTCAACTAAAATTGAGAAAATGGAAACAGAAAGAGCTCTCCTGGGATTTTTACTGGCCAAGATCCACAAAATTGATCCAGACATTGTGGTTGGTCATGATATTTATGGGTTTGACCTTAATGTCCTGCTTCATCGTGTAAATGCCAACAAGATTCCACACTGGTCCCGTCTTGGTCGTCTGAGGCGTACACAGATGCCAAAATTAACCGTGGGTGTATTTGTATTATTTGATGTAATTTATCTGATATATTTTATTTACTATTTTGGTGAGGTGATAATGACAGATCTAAAGATTCCTTTTTCTTTGTTCTCTTAGTGAGAAAAGCTTTTTTCCTTATTAACAGTTCACTTGTTATGTTTTACAGGGCAGAGGGTTTGCAGAGAGGTCAGCCATGTGTGGTCGTTTGGTATGTGATGTAAAACTTTCTTCAATGGAACTCATAAGAGCCAAAAGTTATGAACTTGCTCCTTTGGTGAATCAAGTTCTACGCATTCCAGAGAGTGAGTGCAAGACTTTGACAGTGGATGAAGTCAAGAAGATGTATGAGTAAGTATTGTTTTTCAAGCAAGTGTGTCAGATTTTCATCTTATTGATAAATGTCTCTTTTTTGTGAATGAAATAATTGGAAATTATGTTGCTTTGACAGGTGGAATGGATATGATCGTAATACCAGTGTCCATACTACAGTTTACTTTCAACTTTTTAAATTTTTCTCAATATTTATATTGATAACTTCTTCAATCCAGATCATCATCATCATTACTCCAGCTTGTAACCATGACAATGCAAGATGCATCATATGTCCTCCGCTTAATGTGTGAGCTGAATGTACTTCCACTGGCACTACAGATAACAAATATTGCTGGTAATATGTTTGTGTAATGTTTCTTTTCTTCACTTGGAGCATTTTGTCTTCTTGATCTTGTAGACTAGATAATTTTTTATACTGGTACATAGATAACTATAGATAGCTAATGATAGAATACAATGTCTTCTTTGTTACGGTATGAAATATAACCCAAAATGCTGAATATTGTTATTTCATTTAGATACATATTTGCATAAATCTATACTAACATGATTAAATATTTATTACTGCAGGAAATGTAATGTCTAGAACTCTACTTGGTGGACGCTCTGAGAGAAATGAGTTCCTCTTGCTACATGCGTTTACTGAGAAGAATTTCATTCCTCCTGACAAGCATTATGGGAAAGCTAATCAAAAGGTATGGTAAAAATGTAAATTTCATGGTCACATGTTTACTTTGTGTGTGTGGGCCTGTCTCTTTTATTTTAAATACCACTGTATCATACATTCTCGAATTACAGGTTGATATAGATGAAGACCATGCTGATGGAGAGGAAACAGGAGGGAAGAGGAACAAAGGGCGTCGGAAACCTGCCTACACTGGTGGTCTGGTGCTGGACCCAAAGAAAGGATTTTATGACAAATTTATTTTGCTCATGGACTTCAACTCTCTGTATCCAAGCATCATTCAAGAGTACAATATCTGCTTTACTACTATGGCTAGGGAATTCAAAGAGGAAAACAAAGAGGTACTTTTGACCATTATAAATTGATGTTAGAAGAGAGCAGGACTTTGTAAAATTATATTTTTACTTTCATGATAATGAAACACATTGAATATGAAGATTCAGTCTCATTCTGTATTCTTGATTCCTGAAGCATCATGAATGAGCAATGTAAAAGTTTTTCAGTAAGTCTTTATATCTTTATATCAGGGAGAGGAAGAGGTCCTGCCAGATTTGCCAGACCCAGAGCTAGAGGCTGGCGTTCTCCCAACAGAAATTCGAAAATTGGTTGAGAGCAGAAGACAAGTAAAACAGCTCATGAAACAGCCAGATATTTCAAATGATTTGAAGTTGCAGGTTTGTTCATTACATTCATATAGATTGTCAATATGATATATATTTGATTTAAATTTGGTTTGATTTAAAATGTTTTGTCTTGCTTGTTCTCTTTGCAGCAGAGATTTCAGTTTTTATTTTTATTGTTATTGTAAATATTTAGTTTGTGTGTGCACATGCTTCATCCTTATTGTTCTTTGGCAACAGTATGACATTCGCCAGAAGGCTCTGAAGTTAACGGCAAACAGTATGTACGGTTGCCTAGGCTTTTCATACTCCAGGTTCTTTGCCCGTCACTTGGCTGCTCTTGTCACAGGTATGTAAAAAAGAAAGATGATGCATGATATTTACTGTTTTGGATTAGATGCAAAATAAGAGTAAATTCCAAACATTTGATTCAGTCTTTTTTAGAATACTGATTGGATTGCATATGAATTAGAAATACTGATTGGATTGTATATAATTTAGCATGTCATGTCTTAGTCATTTATTACTTACAGAAGGTTGAGAAAACAAGACATTTGGTGATTATAGCTAATGAAATTTAATGTTTTTGCCCCAAAGGAAAAGGACGAGAAATTTTATTGCATACCAGAGACCTTGTACGGAAACTGAACTTTGATGTCATTTATGGAGACACTGATTCCATCATGATCAACACTAATTGCACAGATTATGAGCAAGTTCAGAAACTTGGGCATAAAGTAAGTGACCATTAGGGGTAGTCTTAATGTATTGCTATATTAAAAAAACATGTACTGATTTTGCAGTGTGCTGATAGAATTTATTTTTGTTATTGATATACATGCTTTGAACATTGTGGATCTTCATAGGGTACAAAGTTACTTGATTTTATTCTTTGATTTATAAACTAAATTTACACATTTCTTTATAGAACAAAACCGTTTATTTCATTCTTAATTACACAGATTAAATCTGAAGTAAACAAGTTGTATAAGCTCCTTGAACTTGAAGTAGATGGCGTTTTCAAGTACATGCTGCTGCTAAAGAAGAAAAAGTATGCTGCCCTCACAGTTACCAAGCTTCCCAATGGTCAGACATTGGAGGAACAAGAATTGAAGGGTCTTGACATTGTGCGGAGAGATTGGTCTCAACTTGCCTCTGATTGTGGAAGGTGAGAAAATGGGGCAAAAAAAAAAAAAAAAAAAAAAAAAAAAAAAAAAAAAAAATATAATATATATATATATATATATATATATATATATATATATATATATATATATATATATATATATATATATATATATATACTATATATTGGCACACACAGCATATATTAAGTAAAGACAGTGTTAACAGCTAAAGCAGTTGTTCATTTTTATGGTTTATGATTTGCTATCTGAGTATGTAAGAATTATTATAATTTTTTATTTTTGATTTTTTTCAGACATATTGTGCAGCAGATTCTTTCTGACCAGGGACCTGATGAGCGTATAGAGAACATTCATTCACACCTGGAGAAGCTAAAAAATGATCTCAATGACGGAAAGGTATAGCTGCGCAGTTTTTCTAAAAGGGATATAGAAAAAGGCTGACTTTCCTATTTTGTAACATTTTGAAATTGTTTTGTGTAGTGCTTATATAGAAAAGTTTTTGTTAGAACATTCTGTTAACACCAATCTTGGGAAACCCACCACTTTTCAGATTGGGCTGGATTTACTTAGCATCACAAAGTCCTTAACCAAGAACCCAGAAGACTATCCTGATAAGAAAAGTCTTCCTCATGTCCAAGTGGCACTTCGCATGAACTCTCGAGGAGGGAAGAAACTGCGTCAAGGAGATACAGTACAATATGTGATCTGTGAGGTTAGTGAAAGCATGAAGTTCTTTCAGAGCTTGGGGCATATATTGTGCTTGGAGGAAATGGCAGTATAGGAGTAATTGATATGTTAATTTTTCCCTGCATGATTTGTCAAAGAAACATTTGAATATTTGTGGAATGTGCTATTATTTTCTACTAAGGAACCAGTTTGCATAAATGTTATTGGTGGTGTAAACTTTGAATGTATTTTAGTTCTTTTTTATTTATTAAAGATTATCTGATTTTGAATTTTGCTCTGGCATACTTTTAAGAAAATTACATTCAGGTAAACCTGTGTGGTAATAAACATTTGTAAAATTGTTATTCTGAAAAAGTAACAATTATAGAATGTTCTTGTGCCACACATTTTGTTGCCTTAACCAGAGAAGCAAAAAAAAAATTTTCTCATTATTACAGGATGGAAGTAATTTGGCTGCTACGCAAAGAGCTTACCATGTGGATGAGTTAAAAACCAACTCGGCTTTAGTCATAGACAAGAACTACTATTTAGCTCATCAGATACATCCTGTAGTTTCTCGTCTTCTTGACCCCATTGAGGGAACAGATGCAGCTAGAATTGCTGAATGTCTTGGTGAGTAGGCCAGAGCTTGAAAAAAAATATTGAAATAGTTCTGAGAACAATAACCATACATATATAAAGTTCATTCTCTATAAAGTAGGTATTATCTCTGTTTGTATTACTGGTTACTAAAAAAAATTATGAGGCAAATATTTGTACTTGATTCACACTTTGTTTGTAAAAATAATATTTTATATATAAACTGATGTGCTAATTTTCATTGAATTTATTTGTAGGCCTTGATCCATCTGGATATCGAGTTTCAAAGCAGTATGGACATGGTGAAGAAGAGGAAGACATGTCAACAACAGAAATACCAGATGAAGAACGGTATCGCATGTGTGAGAGATTCACTTTCCAGTGTCCTGGGTCAGAGTGCGACACCATCATCACCATGGACTCACCCTTCCGAGGAGTGGTTAGTTTTTATTCTCTTACAATATTTGTTTTGATACTGTCTTATTAATATTGTTTTTTATAGGGCTTTTAATCAGAGAAAGTGGCCTTGGCTAGTATTTATGACAAGGATGATAGTTGTGTGTTTTTCAAGAGCGGAATGGAGTTTTACTAATGGTATTTCCTGTTTTACAGGGAACTGGGATGAATTTAGAGGTGGCTCTGCAAAACTGTCCAAACCCTAAGTGCAATTTCCCAATTTATTCTCGCCTTGCACCTATTATCAACAAGCTGAACTTAGACATAAGAAAACATATCATCAAGTACTACAATGTAAGTGCAGTAGATCTCTTAATCAATGACTTATTTGGTTTACGAAGAATCTATGTATATTTCTGTATTTCAATTTGCTTATCCACTTGATTATTTACATTAGCATGTGAAGCTTCAACAACCGTTATTAACTTGCATGCAAATACAAAAGAATATCTAGTCCCTGATAGTCCACTCCCTTAACCATAGGGCTGGCTGATCTGTGAAGACCCTGGATGCAGCAACAGAACTCGCCGCATTCCCCTACGTTTCTCCCGAGGATTCCCAATCTGCAATGCCTGTGAAAAGGGAGTTCTTTTCAGAGAGGTAAAGAATTTAGGAAGTTGACATTTCATATTATTTATTCAGTTTGAGTTTATGTGTGTTTTTGTCATTTGTAATTTGGTTTGTGGGTAATAAGGTTATTTTTCCCTCCAGTACACAGAGTCTCAGCTGTATAAGCAACTGTGTTTCTACGATTACATCTTTGACTTCCAAAAAGCTTGCCAGAAAAACAAGGATGAAAGTGAGTATTGGGAATGTGCTACAATTTTTTTTGTTTATTTTTTATGTATATTAATATGCATCATATAGTGGCAAGTGTGACTGTTCGTAACAATATTATTGGTAATTTTTTTTTTTTTGTTTTTGTTTACAGGAATTCGTGATGACACACTAAGAAAAGCCTACAACATTCTACAGACTGAAGTCCAGAAGAAGTTGAAGCACAATGCATATTCAGAGGTCAACTTGACCAAGCTGTTTGGAAGCCTCATGGCCAAATCACAGACTAGAGTATCTTGAAAACAAAGAGATAGTAACCAAGAAAATTAATTGTGCAAAAGAAATCTCAGGAAAAAAAGGATCCAAAATTTCAGTAATTAATCATCAACTGTAGCCTTTTATTAGGAAAAGGAAAATGCTGAACAGAGAGAAAAATGGGAGGAGTGTTAGTACTTTAAATGTTTCCTAGGGAAATGTGCATTAGTATTAGGCTGTATAAAAAGATAAAAAACAATTTTTGAGTGAATTTTGTGTGGTAAATAGGTAATAGATTCTTAAAATCTTGAAATCCAATATATGTATTTCATATATTTCTTCCTTTCCTCACCAATCTATATATTATATATCAGGGTTTGCATAGCTTCAGGTTAATATATATTTGCTTTTATTTGCTGAAGTGCAGTTATTATAACATATTGTAAATTGATAATTCCAGTGAGCCAGTTCCATTTGTAATTTGTTTATTCATACCTAGAATATATTCAAACATGATACTATTTTAGAAGCTACTTGAAGCCATTGTAAGCGGTTTAAAATGAAATATTGTAAAAGGGAAATGAAGATAATGATTTTACCATGTGTTGTAAATATTTTATAGATATTATTTAGATAACAAAGATGAAAATATACTTAAGTGTAAACTTCAGAAGTTATTAGATTGAATTTTCAAAAAATAGAAGTTTTATTTCCACCAGTACTTTTGCTGTAATTTGACTTAAAAGATTATATTATGAAAACTAAGATATAAAAGAGAATAGAGAGAAGAAAAAAGCCCATTGCAACACCAAAAATCAATAGATGCAGACCTGGATACAGAACAAGAAATGTATTTTCTGTCTGAGAATGCTAATAGAAATATCCACTGAAATACAGAAGGACTCGTATATATGATGAATGTCAAAGGAAATTCCTTCATAAAAGCTAAATTCTTGACTTTTTTTCCATACAGGTTTGAACAGTTTAGATGCAGACCTGGATACAGAACAAGAAATGTATTTTCTGTCTGAGAATGCTAATAGAAATATCCACTGAAATACAGAAGGACTCGTATATATGATGCATGGACTACGTAAAAGCATTTGATTGGGTAAAACATGACAAACTTTTAGAATTACTAGAAAGGTTAGAGATAGATAGGAAAGATCTTTGATCAATATGGAACTTGGTAGTATAACCAAAGCTGCTATCAGGATTCAGGGAGAATTGGGTGAATGAGTAGATATGCAGAAAGAGGTTTGACAGGGCTGCATTTTATCAGATTTATTTAAACTGTATTGTGGAGAAGCTCTCACTAAAATCAGCACATGCGAAGGTGCCTATCAGGAGAGAACAAATTACAATAACTTAAGATGTGCAAATGATAAAGCATTGGTTGCAGACAGTGAGGAAAGCTTCAGAGACTGCTAGATGTAATAATGGAAAGTAAGAGCATGGTCTGAGAATAAATTGTATGTGATGGTTACCAGCAAAAAGGCAGATTCCAGAATGTCATTGGATGACAAATGGGGAGCAAATAGAGCAAGTGGATAGATTAAAATACTTAACCACATGCCAACAGGGATGGCATGTGTGTATATGTGTGTTTAATTTAGTAATTGTTTTTACATATAGATGTCTCCACAAGTAGTAGGTCATCACTGTGCCAGTTACAGAGAAGTACCTGTCTTGCCTGTTTACCCTTTTATTTGGTTTTCAAAAATGTTTTCTACTATTTAATACTGCTGTTAGTAATATCAATAACAATAATGTAATTATGATGTTGATAAAAATAATTAGTATCAATATTGATAGCTTTAGTAAAAACAGTGTTTTCCCGCAATTTCAAGGAAAGGTGAGGTCGCAAGATTACCAATTGACTCCTTTGTGGCTAAGCACTGGCAGAGCCATCTATGTGCAGAAACATTTACAAAACAATACTAAAGAATTGTCTGGTGGCATTTAGTTAAGCAGATGCATAACAGATGGGAGATCAGATATGGATATTAAATGCAGAATTGGTCCAGCGAGTAAAGCATTTATGGATATGAAGAATGTAACTTGTACAAGGAAGATAGGCTTTGGAATTAGAAAGCATTTGTTCAAGTGTCACATATGGTCAGTCCTGAACGATAAGCAAGAACATGGAGAAAAGGCCTGAAGCAGCAGAGGTGTGGTCTTGGAGAAAAATGATAAGGACGTGGGTAGAAAAGATTATGGATAAAGACATTTTAGACAAGATAGCAATGAGAAGACCGCTTTTGAATACCATCAGCAGAAGGCAATGGGGTTTCATTAAGCATGAATTACGAGGGGGAGGAATAGAGAGGAAGACCATGAAAGTCAAAATGGCAGGGAAAAGGGCAAGAGGAAGAGAAAGATTGAAGATGTTAGACTGGATGATAAAGAAATTGGGTGTCAAAGATGGAAAATAGCTAGGAATGATCTGTTTACTGTATATGATTCCAAGGCACTAGAAGAGGGATGCTGTACTTATGGGTACAAGTAAATCATACCAAACCCAATGGTGTGAATTACCGTGTGATAATACAGTTTTATTTTAATTTTATTTTCAAATGGTGTCAAAAAAATTTAAAGGTCATGTCGGACATATAATGAAAATTACATTGCCATGATTATGATACATAATCGTTCTTAAATCCCATGCCTGTTGTTGCAGGGGGGGGGGGGATGGAGACAGGCAAAATGTTGAGGATCTTACAAACCTTGGACCTCAGCCCTAGACATAACTAATTTTGTGTGGGTTTTCTCTTCCTCTCTTTTCTTTTTCCTTCTCCAATCCCCTCTACTAGCTACTTCTTAAGATGTGAGAACTGTGTTGAAAGGATGAGATGCTGACTTTGTGTCAGTCACAAATGGCCTAGGAGAACCATGGGCCTGGTATCCCCTGTTTAGTTGTCTAGCTCTTACCCCTCAAGTGGACCTTGTAGAGTTAGGCCATTTCTTTCCCCAACACAGTCCAGGCTTACCTTGGCCAGCAATTTAGATATTGTACCTGTTTTAAGGGTAGTGAGGCTTGCTCCTTTATGAACTACTACTGATTTTAATTCTGGTTCCCTGACCCCAGGATATCTTTTGGGCAGGACTCTGAACTACTACCCTCTTCTCATCCCCTACTGTCCACAATGATAATTCACTCAACACCACTCTCTTCCACAAGGTCCCCTCCATCTACTACCCCCACATCTACAAATCCTCTGACTACTTGGTTTTGCCTAGCCAAATGGGATCGATTTTTAAAATCCCCTCTACAGCCCCTTGCTCTTCTAATACTCTTTCAACACTGCCTCCAAAAGAGGTAGGTAAAGGTTCCTTCCGCAGGCTAGGTGCCCCGATTGCTCCTGCCTTGTAACAGTTACAACCCTCACGAACTTCACTGGCAAATCCATTCACATGCTTAACCTCATGCCTCCCTCAATACTTGTATGAGAACTGTCTCCGTATCCCTAGCAGACTGCGGCCCTGTCTGCGCTAAAAATTGCTTAGAATGGAGAAGACTTACTCGGCTATGATGTAACATCAATACCATACTATACCATTCCCCTTAGAGGCCACAGTAAGTCCCACCAATATTGCAAAGATTTCTTTCGGTAGACATGACCCCCGTGATATTTATATTGGCGGAGAGTCCCTGTCCCTGTCCGACCATATCAATCTTCCCCTGTCAAAGTAAAAATTATTGGCGTCTAGGCCACCCTACCAAACAATGCCGCTCCACAGCTCGAAGTCCTTTATGTGCCCAATCTGGTCATGATCAATCAAACTTCTCTGCACAATCACGCACGTGTGCCAATTGTGGTGCCTCGCATGATGTATTTTATAGTTGATGGCCGAACTACAAGTTTAGGCCAGAAGTGGCAATTCTCAAATTCAAATTTGGTCTCAACAAACATGAGGACATGCGTGAAGCATGCACACGAGTTTATTTTTTACTCCCAACTGCAGTGTTACCCTTCGCTCTACCACTTTAAAAACTCTGGAGGACATTCAAAACTATCCAGTCATAACCCATGATAACATGCCTACACCTCATCAATTCCCCAATCTCGCTGCTCCCATTCCCTGCCAACATTCATTCTCCTCCTCATGTTCCCCTTTTACACCCCTTCCTCTCACCCTATCCTAAAACTTCCCCTTCTTCCCTGCTTCATCTATGTCATCCCTCTTCCTTCCCTGCTATCCCTTCTACTTATACCCTCTACTATTCAGAACGGCTATATGACTTGACGCGTACCACATTTAATCATTAACTGACCACTTACCCTTTCACTACAACCATTTTCTATAGTGCTATAGATGACATTTGATGTCTTGGACATTCGTTTTGCTTTGGAACCATTAGACAGTTAAGTATTATTAATCTTAAATGCTTGATTGATAGTATTTTTTTCATTTTTTGTTAGCCTATATGGATGCTGCAATTATAATTGCAGATAAATGATACCGAACATAAAGGTCTGCCACCGTTTGATATTAATACAGCTTAGATTATTTTCTTTAAAAATTGGTGTAAAAAAGAATAAGAATAAAACAAAAATGAGATGATGGCTGTCAGCTGATGAGTATTGCATTATCATACATTATCGAAATGACTAAAGACGGGCGAATTTGTTTTCCAAATTAAACTGACTTTGACAAATCTCTGATTTGGAAAATATAAAGTTATTTTCGTTTGTTCTGTAATGTTATTATAGCATGCCTGTTCTGAATTTTACATAACGCAATTCTTCTTAAATTTACCCAAAGATTACCATTCAACTATTAATTGAATTACCACAAATTCGTACAGCATATAAAAGGATGTTTTATGGTAGTATCAACCACAAATCCTTTTATTAGAATGAACACGTTGGCCCAACCTCTGTATCATTTCCGTAGTGTAGTGGTTATCACGTGCGCTTCACACGCGCAAGGTCCCCGGTTCGATCCCGGGCGGAAACAATCAAGACATTTTACAACAAAAATGCATTAATTTTCAAAAATACAATTTTATGCCGTCATGCAGTAGCCGTTTCCCTCGCGTCTTTCCATCATAATAGCTGTCAGGTGTCAAAATACGAAAACAGAAGGAAATATCAGAGTTCCGCGTTACAAAAAGCAGTATAATATAGCTCGTTCACTCTGGTATCCTGAAGAACTAACCGGTCAACTGAAGCAGCAACTGTGTAGTAGTATCAATAGTAGTATCAATAAAAAATCCTCTTGGTAGATGAAACACGTAGACCTTTATTGGGCATCGTTCCCGTCGTGTAGTGGATATTATCACTTATTTCATATTGTATATTTCCTGATAGGAAGAAAAGTAACTAAAGCAACTTATTTAATAGCAATTAGAATAAAGAATTCCCTTTGAATAGCAATGAAATAAGTTTCACTATTTTACGTATTCTCGTAGTGTAATGATTATCACGTGCGCTTCACACGCGGAAGGTCCCCGGTTCGACCCCGGGCAGAAACAAGCCTCATCCATTTTGCAACAAAAATGCATTGATTTTCCCAAATGCAATTTGATGCCGACATGCATTAGCCGTTTCCCTCATGTATTTCCGTCATAATAACTGTCAGGAACCATCTGAGTGTATCCTACACTTCTAGTGTGTGTGTGCATGTGTGCGTGTGTGTGTGAATAAACAATATTTTACAGAGTGTAGAAACCATCTCCCTTCCCAAATGAAATCCTATGGGCAATGGCCTGTGATATCGCTGTGTACCAGATGGCATTATCTAGAGAAAAGGATCAGGTATTTAAAGTAGTTTATATTGCATACAACTTCATCATAAAGAAATCACCACTGGCGTTTTAGAATCAGTTTGAGTCGCTCCGGTAAACCCGCAACCACCTGAAAGAAAATTGTGGTGGCTCGGATAATATACTTTATAGGAGATGCCCCTACCTGCAAGTTTAAGTCAGAGGTGGCAATTCTCAGATTCAGATTGGGCTTCAACTTACGCAAGGCCATATAGGAAGCACGCAGACGAGGTTTTGCTTTTACTCCCAACTCCAGTGTTACCCTTCGCTCCACCACTTTAGAATCTCTCGAGGACATTCACAACTATCCAATCATAACCCAAGATAACATGCCTACACCTCATCCATTCCCCAATCCCGCTGTTTCCATTCGCTCTACACCAGTGGTTCTCAACCTGTGCGCCGCGACCGTCCCTCAAGTACGCCGCGAAAATTTAATGGACATCTAGTTATGTCTTGTCTTACGCCTTATTTTCACATTTATTTTTTCCAGTGTCTCTCATAACACCGAAAGGATATGCAAATCCAGACAGGCTCATTAATCATGTATGTTTAATCTACAAATGGAATGATATATTTCATTCCCATGTACTCATTCATACACATATATATGATAATAAAAACAATAATGATATCGGTCATAAAAATAATGATATTACGTATTATTATTATTACTGTATAGTTAGTGCGCCGTGAAAATCCTGGCTATATCATTAGCGCTCCACTAACCAAGAAAGGTTGAGAACCTCTGTTCTGCACTCAAAATAACTGCCAACATTTATCCTCCTCCTCCTCATGTTCCCCCTTTACGCCCCTTCCTCCCACCCCATCCTGAAACATCCCATTCTCTCCCGTTTCATCTACGTCATCCCCCTTCCTTCCCTGTCATTCCTTCCGCTTCCTCCTGGATACACATACGACTCCCTTATATCACAACAACCCTCCTTCCTGGATTCTCTGCCCCCTGACATTTCTCCTGAAACAGTAATCGAATCGCCTTTAACCCCCCCCCCCCCTTTTCCTTTTGCTAATCCCTGCCTTACCCTAAGGACATCCTTGCAGAATCCCACTTGTTTAAAAAATGTTTGAACCACTTTTTTATTTTTAATATTGTTAACGTTAACTGCTGTAAAGTTGTTTTAGTATGAATACACCCTTGAAGTTCGTTGTTCTTGGGCTGAAGTCAGCGACTACTGTAATTTTTTACGGGCCCCGCTCGGGTCGTTGCCCAGGCTACCCACCCCTGTCGGCGGTCCTGCCATGAACCATTATTAATCTTAAAAGCTTGATTGCTAGTGTTTTTATTTCGTTTTTTTTTATAATGCAGCTTTTATTGTTTTCTTAAAAAACAAAAAACAAAAAAACAATGGTGTCAAAAAAAAGAAAAAAAAAAAAGAGAATAAAAATGAGATGATGGCTGTCAGCTGATGAGTATTACATTATCATACATTATCGAAATGACTAAAGACCTGGGCGAATTTGTTTTCCAAATTAAACTGACTTTGACAAATCTCTGATTTGGAAAATATAAAGTTATTTTCGTTTGTTCTGTAATGTTATTATAGCATGCCTGTTCTGAATTTTACATAACGCAATTCTTCTTAAATTTACCCAAAGATTACCATTCGACTATTAATTGAATTACCACAAATTCGTACAGCATATAAAACGATATTCTATAGTAATATCAACCACAAATCCTTTTGATAGACCGAACACGTTGGACCCTAATTTGTATCGTTTCCGTAGTGTAGTGGTTATCACGTGCGCTTCACACGCGCAAGGTCCCCGGTTCGATCCCGGGCGGAAACAATCAATACATTTTACAACAAAAATGCATTAATTTTCAAAAATACAATTTTATGCCGTCATGCAGTAGCCGTTTCCCTCGCGTCTTTCCATCATAATAGCTGTCAGGTGTCAAAATACGAAAACAGAAGGAAATATCAGAGTTCCGCGTTACAAAAAGCAGTATAATATAGCTCGTTCACTCTGGTATCCTGAAGAACTAACCGGTTAACTGAAGCAGCAACTGTGTAGTAGTATCAATAGTTGTATCAATAAAAAATCCTTTTGGTAGATGAAACACGTAGACCTTTATTGGGCATCGTTTCCGTCGTGTAGTGGTTATCACTTATTTCATATTGTATATTTCCTGATAGGAAGAAAAGTAACTAAAGCAACTTATTTAATAGTAATTAGAATAAAGAATTCCCTTTGAATAACAATGGAATGTTTCAATATCTTAAGTGTTCTCGTAGTGTAATGATTATCACGTGTTCTTCACACGCGGAAGGTCCCCGGTTCGACCCCGGGCAGAAACAAGCCTCATCCATTTTGCAACAAAAATGCATTGATTTTCCCAAATGCAGTTTGATGCCGACATGCATTAGCCGTTTCCCTCATGTATTTCCATCATAATAACTGTCAGGAACCATCTGAGTGTATCCTACACTTCTAGTGTGTGTGTGTGCATGTGTGCGTGTGTGTGATTAAACAATATTTTACAGAGTGTAGAAACCATCTCCCTTCCCAAATAAAAACCTATGGGCAATGGACTGTGATATCGCTGTGTACCAGATGGCATTATCTAGAGAAAAGGATCAGGTATTTAAAGTAGTTTATATTGCATACAATTTCATCATAAAGAAATCACCACTGGCATTTTAGAATCAGTTTGAGTCGCTCCGGTAAACCCGCAACCACCTGAAAGAAAATTGTGGTGGCTCGGAAAATATATCTTACAGGAGATGCCCCTACCTGCAAGTTTAAGTCAGAGGTGGCAATTCTCAGATTCAGATTGGGCTTCAACTTACGCAAGGCCATATAGGAAGCACGCAGACGAGGTTTTGCTTTTACTCCCAACTCCAGTGTTACCCTTCGCTCCACCACTTTAGAATCTCTCGAGGACATTCAGAACTATCCAATCATAACCCAAGATAACATGCCTACACCTCATCCATTCCCCAATCCCGCTGTTTCCATTCACTCTACACCAGTGGTTCTCAACCTGTGCGCCGCGACCGTCCCTCAAGTACGCCGCGAAAATTTAATGGACATCTAATTATGTCTTGTC
>NW_020872792.1:112631-122631 GCF_003789085.1 Penaeus vannamei | reverse complement strand
AAATATATCCCTGGTTCATTTTCTTGATTTTTATATTGCTTTCATAGCTATCAATATAAGTACTACATATCAACACTGGCCCTGTCTATTGATTCAGTAAAAAAGTCTAAAGTTTCCAATATAAACATGTGTGCTATTTTTTTCCTTTATTTATTTTTTCCTTTTATACTTTGAATAGACAATCTTTCAGGCTGAAATTGCCTTTTAAATCAGTCTAACCATACAAAGGGATTGTGTAGCGTATCATGAATTCTATGAGAAATGATAAACATTATCAATATTATTCTTACATTATCAATTATCAATTCTTATTCTTACATAGACTTCTCGTAATACTAAGGTGATAAAGCATTTTTTTCAAGACAATTTCAACAAAGATTTTGAGGATGCGTATATGACAAATGCCATTGACCAGACAGAAAGCTGAAGTTTATGACACTGAGAGATGCAAACAATTAAAAAGAGGTTGAAAGGATTAGGAATCATATGGCTAACGCAGGAGAAACCCAGATTGAATTAGTCTTTTATTAGTGCCGAACACCAAGCTTATTAAGGTAAGCGGCGAGGTACTTGAACACAAGGCAAACCAAAGCAGGCGCTACTAACTTGAATTGGTCGCTAATTGATAAGATGTAAAGCTTATATGTAGTGGACTATCCGCCCACTTTGTCCTACCACGGTACCCCCCCCCCCCTTTTGTATGACAAGTCCATGGCACGAGTCGGATTCAATGAACCCATTGGAAAATGGGACCGAGAATTACTATCAGCATTTGTTTTATTTTCATTGTATATACCCTATTTTTGTTTTATCCTTCGTGGTGGGAATACGGGTACCGCCCGTAATTCTTGTAAGCAAACGTACGTGGGCTTAGCTACGTACATGCAATGTCAATGCCTCTTATATGTCCAGTAAGTCATGTGAGGACACTATCCACCAGGAGGATAGTGTCACGACGACGAACTGTTAGTGATACATTCAAGTATTTGTATGGCGTCTGCTAGTGACGTCACGCTAGTGTTTTGCTACGTCATTAGTGACGTCATAAACCGTGACAAAGCAGCCACTCACGAGTGTCCACGAGAGTACCGATACCCGGTAGAGGCGCTGATACCCTGGTACTTTTAGGGTAGTACCATTACCGGAGATCTGGTCTCGCCTCCTTCCTGTTCGGACCCCGCTGCTACACGTAAGGTCACGGCCATCAGTATGTATTTTACAGGAAATGACCAATGATTTATTTTATACCTTAGTGTGCAGAAGGGTAAACTTGTAAGCTAGGGTCTAAGACGAAAATAAACAAACAAACAAGCAGCGTATCGTTCATGATTTCCCCCAGCTAATTAGTGATGACAAAGTTCAGCGTAAAGTATTGCTGGATATGAACTATTGAATTTCTGAAATGTGCAAATATACATGAGAATTTATAGTAAATTTACATGGCATTAAATGAACTTGTTTCCTGACGTATGCGAGTGCCGTGACCTGGACTCCCCCGCTCATCCGCTTTGGCCGCTACCACTACATGTCCGATGTACGACGTGGGGTGGCCAGGTGGTACTCGCATGTGTGATTGAAGGTAAAAAGGAAGGTGAACAGATCTCCGAGGGACACTGCCTAGAATTGTCCCGGTATTGTACGAGAAGTAGCAGTACTGCGTTACTGTTACCTTACATATATTTCCGTTTGTCTGTGGCTGCGTTAAACTTTCGTTTGTGTTTGCCGAAAACATTTTTGTTAGCAATAAAAATGATCGATAAATATTTCATACTCCTCCACGTATAATATTGTTACCGTTGTGTACTGGTTATCATGTCCGCTTCACACGCGCAAGGTCCCCGGTTCGATCCCGGGCGGGAATACAGGTAAATCCTTTTGCAACAAAAATATATTAATTTTCAGAAATGCAATTGTGTGTCGTTTCTCTCACGTCTTTCTAGCATGATATCTGTCTGGGTGTTAATATAATAAAATATATGAAAACATCAATTCCGCATTGTTAAAATATGCAAACAAATATAACTCGTGCACTGTGATATTCTGAAAAAAACTAACCGTTCAGCATCAACTTTAACTGACTCATAAGATTATGTAATTGAAATGCACCGTTTCCTGAAATATATTTTCGTACCGATATGCATTTGTTCCTCAAGTCGAATTCCTTGACAATCTGTATTTCATTAGCTGATACAGTTATAACTTCCTGTAAGTGATAATAGGGTTGAGTTTTAAAATGTTTATACCTCTAATAGAAAGTCTTGGCGCGAACACATTTTCCAAGTGGTCTTCATCGCCAGTGACCTCGAAGAAACATATCAACCCATTTCCAGCTCCGTATTATTGCAACAAATAATAAAGTAACATATGCATCCAGCTGTTCTGGAAAACTGTTGGATCATCTTAGGAAACTATTATAGATATCAACCACCTTAAGAGTTGATCACACTGAACTGCATGCATGTACTGTTTTATAAATGGGCGAAATATTTGTATATTCATTGGCGTAATATTTGTATTTTCTTTGATGCGGGCCTAATAATTCTTGCATGTTCTGACATATTGCAAATGTTGATGTAATATCAAGATATATAGTCATATACTATGAATTATTGGCAAAAAATGTAACTGGCTATCAAACACATCAATGCCATCCTGTGACAGTTTATGAAGGTACTAAAGTGGTTCAGCTGAGTTATTTCCTAATTTGTCTAACGGACGTTTTGTGCCTTAACGGACTTCTTGAGGACTTTAGAAACACTGTCTCAAACATATCTGTATCTTGACGGGGGATATAGATGTGTTTCGCGACAAAGGTCGATGCAAACAGTTAATGAAGAACACAACACACACACACACAACACACACACACACACCGCACACACGCAACACACACACACACCACACACACACACACACACACACACACACACACACACAACACACATAACATATATATATATATAGTATATATATATATAGTAGTATATATATACGTACACCACCACATACACACACCAACACACACACACAACACACACCACCAACAATACTTATATATATAACAATATATATATATATATATATTATATATATATACATATATATATAAATATATATATTGTGTGTGTGTGTGTGTGTGTGTGTGTGTGTGTGTGTGTGTGTGGTGTGTGTGTGATGTGTGTGTGTGTATGTACACACACACACACACACACACCACACACACACACACACACACGCACAGACCATAAGTATATATATGTAATATATATATATGTATATATATGTATATATATGTATATATATGTATGTGTGTGTGTGTATGTATATGTGTGTGTATGTGTGTGTGTGTGTGTGTATTATGTATATATGTACACACACACACACACACACACACACACACACACACACACACACACACACACACACACACACACACACACACACACACACACACACACACACACACGCACACATAAGTATATATATGTATATATTATTTATATATGTATATATATAATATGTATATATGTATATATAATGTATATATATCTATATATATGTATATGTATATATGTTTTATGTATATGTATGTATATGCTATATATGTATATATGTATATGCGTATATATATATATATATATATATATATATATATATATATATATATATAACATATATATATAAATGTGTGTGTGTGTGTGTGGTGTATAATAATACATAATACATATATATATATATATACATACATATATATATATATATATACATATATATATACATATATATATGTATATATATGTATATAGTATATATATATATGTATGTATATATATATGTATATATGTATATATGTATGTATATTATGTATATATATATATATATATATATGTGTGTGTGTGTGTGTGTGTGTGGGTGTGTGTTGTGTGTGTGTGTGTGTGTTGTGTGTGTGTGCATGTACACACACACACACACACCACACACACACACACACACACATACATACACACCACGCCACCAGACATAAGTATATATATATGTATATACATATATGCTATATATATTATATATGTATATATATATAATATGTAATCGTAATATAACAATATGTTTTTATGTATACTATATACCATATATATATGTATAATATATAGCATACATAATATATATATTAATATATATAATATATATATATGTGTGTGCGTGTGGTGTGTGTGTTGTGTGTTATTGTGTGTATTCATCATAGTATATGTATCACATATATATATATACATATATAATATCATATATATATATATATTACATATTAAATATATATATTAATGTATATATGTGTGTGTGTGTGTGTGTGTGTGTGTGTGTGTGTGTGTGTGTGTGTGTATAAGTGTATATATGTATATAAACATGAATATACATACATACATACATATATATACATGTATGTATACATGTGTGCATACATATATACATATACATATATAAGGACACACACACAACACACACACACACACACACACACAAACGCACACGGACACACACACACACACATTTATATGTATATATATGTATACATATGATCGAGACACAAGTAATGGAGTCTACATTATCAGGATCACTGTGCACACGGGACTGATTGTACAGTAATCTGGTTGGCCGGGGTGAAGCCCAATTTATGCTTAACTAAAGTGCTGTCTAATTAATAAAATGTAAGACTATTACTTTCATTTTATCTAGTAAGGTATATAACGTGACTATCATTTGCGGTGTATAAATTCAGATAGCACAGAACCCAACCCTATGACACATTTTTACATAGTAAGAGGAAAAGAATAAGAAATAAAAAATAATATTGATTAATAGAACAGGTAAACAAGTAATGTCAACTGTAGACAGCCTATGACAACTGTTTCCGTAGTGTAGTGGTTATCACGTGCGCTTCACACGCGCAAGGTCCCCGGTTCGATCCCGGGCGGAAACATGGCAATTTTTAAGAAGCCCGTAGGATTGTGTAGTAACCAATTCTTTGATTTCAGAAAATATCCATATTGATATTTAAGAAGCACCTGTTGTTTTGTAGCATTTGTTTTTTTCTCGATGGATTGTTCCATGCAATTGATACAGATAAGAAATATTTAAGGAATTATTCATCTAGTGAATTTGCATTTCTGTGAGCAGATAAGGCTTTGCTCGAGCATTTTTCTAGGGTTTTTCATCGCCAGTGACTTTACACGAACCAGAAAATAATCAATCCCTGTTATCTGCACTGTACAGAAAAGTAATCGTATATGGCAAGTAGTTTCGGGTATTTTGGAGAACCTGTTGTAGTGACTGGGTACACTAATGCACAATAAAGCAGTGATTTGCAATCTTTTTCTTCATTCTAGCCCCTTACCATATTGTACTGGCATAGTTGGCACACATCCCAGAAAAAATACTGGTGTGATACGCTTGCTTCTCTGAAATCCTGAGTAATACATTTCTCGACGCATTTGTATTTAGAGATTTAATGTGACAATGAATTTTTCCTACATCACTATTTATAAATAACGAAGTATGTTGCATTAACTTTAGGAAATTATGTAATTTATAACATATTGTAAAAGTGATTAAACCTTTCCCGACTGAGGACTATAATGGAAAAAATGCTACAAGCCTAAAATCATCTTTCACTTAGCCTGACGATACACACTCATCACGTTATATGCTATCTTCGAAATTTATGAGAGTTTCACACATCTTAAACTCATTCAGAGCATAAGATATGGCTTGGTTAGTGCTATGTCATCTGCATACATTTACCAGGAACCGATTTAATCCGTCTATACATTGATTACGCACGTGTGAAGTGAGGTAAGTCAAGTATATTTAGTTTTGCACATAAAGAAAACTATTTAAATTTGCATAGTGAAAGAGAGAGAGAGAGAGAGAGAGAGAGAAGAGAGAGAGAGAGAGAGAGAGAGAGAGAGAGAGAGAGAGAGAGAGAGAGAGAGAGAGAGAGAGAGAGAGAGAGAGAGTATGTATGTACATATTAGAGAGATGTATACCTATATTTATGGGAGAGAGATGCATATGTATTCACACACACCACACACACACACACACACACACACACACACACACACACACACACACACACACACACACACACACACACACACACACACACACACACACACACACACACACACACACACACATACACACACACACATACTCACTCACTCACACACACACACACAGGTATGAATATAGATAAATGAACACATATCGTATGTATATAAGATATATTATATTTTAGATTACAGTAATGACCTTTCGACTATAAAAATGATAGATAGAAATAATGGTAGTTGGTGACCAATTCATTTCGAGATACTGTGCAAGACCCAACCCAGTTAATATCCATACATACGGATATGCATATGCACAGAAATAAAGGCAAATCTGTCTACCACAGATTTACATTCATCTAACCATCTATCCGGTAGATCTGTATGTCTAGAGTTATAGGTACATATTTATATATTTGTTTATATATGTCCGTATTATGAATTATTCATTGGGTCGGGACTCGCATAATTCTGATAATTCGAGACAGTAACTTTTGCGATCATTACTAATTTTTATTTTCATGCATTTTTCCTGGAATTAACATATCACAACGACTTACTCTGAAGAAAGATAATATTGATGTTTATAATTCCGAAGTAAATTTGATATGTACAAGGAATTAGATGATAATATCATCATGAAGTTCACAAGAAATGATTGCGAAAAATAAAGTAAAGTCCCCTTAAATTAGTCGTTTTCTGTGAATTCCGTGAACATAATTCGTTCTCTGTGGTTGTAAAGAATTATTATTTGGTATATGTGACGATTTCAGTTTTCATTACGAAAGTTTAATAGTTTTTAAAATAATATCATAGTAATGAGTGTAATAGATACTGTGTTCCCGACACGGTTTCAAGATTATTAATACAGGTAATAAGGATGAGTTATAATCATAATCGTAGTTGTGAATAAATGTTTAGGATGGTTATGATAATCACAGTAATTGAATATTCAATTATTTTCGTTTTACAAAAGAAAACCGATACCTATGGTCATGATATGCCTTTATAGCTGGTGATATCAATAGTAAGAATATCAACAGTAATAGTAGGAAAGTATTGAAAGCATTGTCAAAATTACTGACTTAAAACCATAACTCACGAGGTCAAAGGTCGGCAGAAGGCAGCAACAGGTCATTTGATGTAGTGTCTCATATTATGGATAACGGTGGTGAGAATATTGATGTTGACGGTAAGAATGAGAATAACATATATGATAAAATAACAGTATTATCAATGCTAACTACAACGATTATTAAATGTGTGGAAGATATAAAGGTTTGAGACTGCAGTATAAAAACCTAGTCTGCACATATTTCGCTCATATTTTGGTGGCAGCAGCTGCATCTTTTCAGACTGCTATTTTGCAGGGACTGAGACGAGAGTATACATTTCCTTGGGAAAAGTGTTGTTTGCACTTGCTCGAGTTTGGCGGTTCATGAATATTCTCTTGGAAGATAATGTCCCCTTCTCGAGGTCGTAGGTCACTCAGGTCAGCAGCTGTGCATAAAGGCAGTAGCAGGCCACCTCGTTTATAAACGGAGTGAAATGGGAACGCGGGTTCTGGTGGGCCGACTTGGCAGTTGTTTCATGATAATTTTACATCTATGTAATATTTAGTATGCAGGATTTTTTTTACATACCTTTAATTAATCTTTAACAACATGGATATCTGTATAGCGTCCCTTATGTTAAATAATAGAAAGCGTGCTGTGGGAGGTGGTTTCGATTCATGTTTCGTGGCATGAGGAACTCTTGCCGAGCCTAAACTTCGGTAATAATGATAATGGTAGTCATAATCATCATAAGTATTTCATTTTTGAGTTTAATGTGGTGGCCTGTAGAATTCAATGCACAAGGGATGTCTGCAGTTGTGACATTACTGCATGATAATTAACTTCTGACATAATGAAATATACTTTTTTACATATAAAAGAGAATGGGTATATTCCGACCTTGGGGGTTATATTCTAGCATAGCCCAATTTATACCCGGGAGTATAAACTGGCCTAGCCTAACGCATGCCCCGGGTATAAAACAACCTAGCCTCAAATAACCCCGTGTATATTCTGGACGGCGGTAAAGTCTGCGTTATTACTCCGGGTTCGAAATGTCGCGACTAGATAAATCTATGTGTGCATTACAGGAGAAAAGGACTATATAACCGAAATACAAACCCATTCACACAATCATACCATACACTTTCAGAACACGAATGCTAAAAGGTTGGCTGGAGTTATATTTGCCAGACGTTAATATGATTTGTCTATAATGTTAATTGTCATAGTATATTTAATTTCAAACATAAACGAAAATATTCTGTAGAATGGTATCACAATGTTAGCTTTTTTGTTAGTAATAATGGTGATGATGATGATAATGACAATGGGAATGATGAGAATAATAACAGTAATGATAATGAAAATAACGGTAATAATTAAATGATTATAATGGCGAATGCTAGGATGGTTATAATGATAATAGTAAAAAGGAAAATAATTATGATAATGATAATAGTGATAACTATAATCATAGCAGCTGTGATGAATGATAAATGGTTATAATGATAATAGTAAAAAGGAAAATAATTATGATAATGATAATAGTGATAACTATAATCATAGCAGCAGTGTTAATGATAATAATAACAGCGATGTTGATGATAATGATATTAAAGTTAATGGTGATGATGATGCAATCGAAAATGAAAATTGTAACGATAAGGATGAAAAAGTTAAATAAAAGCGAAAATGAAAATTGTAACGATAAGGATGAGGATAATAGTAATAATGATAATAATGATGATAGTAATAATATCTGATAACAGCAAATAACAATAATTGTAATAATGATAATGATAATAAATATCATAATGTTAATGATAGTAGTGATCATGAATAACAAATGTCATAATCATCAATGTTATTATTCTTATCATTATCATCATCATTATTGCTCTTCTTGCTGTTTTTGTTGTTATTATTACCATCATTATCACGGTCATTATTATTATTATAATTTTTGTTATCATTATGATTATTATCACTACTTTATCATCATCATTGTCATTACAATCATTACTCATTATTATTATCACTCTTTTTATTATTCATTATCGGTCATGATCATTACTATTGTTATCATTAATATTAATATCATTATCATTAGCTAAATTATTAGCATTATTGTTATCATTATCATTAATATAATTATAATAATGATAATAATAATAACAATGATGATAATGATAAATATAATTTTAAGGATGATCATAAAGATGATAATTATAGTAATAATAATGATGATGGTAATAATGGCATCAGTATCATCCTCATCGTTATTAGTAGTGTCATTATAATCATCATTTAGCTTCAAACGACTTTAAAGACACATGTTTAGACAAAGTTCATTCATTGCAATAGTGAGGAGAATCCTATGACCACTTGTGAACAGGTAAAATAATTTTCCCCTGTGAATTTGATTAACTTTGTCCTGAAAATGCGATTGAACTGTTGCTGAAATATCATCATTTCTATTTTTCTCCAAAAGTTTATGCTGTCCTTGATCATATGTTATAATTAGGACCTTACCTAATTTCTACTGCAAAAAAAAGTACAGGAATTACAGCTTTTTCGTTGTGTAGCTTATTTCCTTTGACATATTTCCCATGGTAATGTAAACAGTAGGAATCTATTTCACCGAGATCAAAGGAAAATTTTATATTCTATTTAAAAAATGAATCCAGGTCGAAATTCCCCAATTGTCATTTTTAGAAAGACAGAGACAAGTTCCAGCCACAACTTATTTTTTCATATAAACATTTCTGTTTCTGTTTACTATTCAATTAAGATTAATCGCTGCATGCCATCTCTTTCTCTCTCTCTGTGTTACCC
>NW_020872792.1:97631-110131 GCF_003789085.1 Penaeus vannamei | reverse complement strand
ATACATATATATATATATATATATATATATATATATATATATATATATATATGTATATATATATATATATATATATATACATATATGTATATATACATATATATATATATACATATATATATACATATATATATATATATATACATATATATATATATATAATATATATATATATATATATATATATATATATATATATATATTGCGCGCGCGTGTGTGTATGTGCGTGTGCGCCTCTTTGTTTTCGGCGCTCTGTTTTCACTTTATCTATTTCTCCCGGCGCTGACTGCATATGAAACATCTAGTGAAGCCATAAAATATTATATAACAATAACTATTATATTAAGTGTTCCAGTAACTGTAATTGATTTTAAGCTTATGCCTCCCTCCCTCCATTCCACACACATACACACAAACACATATGTATACACACATATATATGTGTATATATATGTATATATGTATATAGATAGGTAGGCAGATGCATATCTATCTATCTATCTATCTATCTATCTATATATATATATATATACACACATTAATATTCATATGGATAGATAGACAGATAGACAACACACACACACTCACACATACATACATACACAGAAAGAGAGAGAGATATAAAGAAAGACAGAAAGAGAAAGAGAAAGAGCGAGAAATACATAACACTACCCTATTCGACAACGCGCCAGACAAAACGCATTCAAAACAAAATGTGTCGGCTTCTTCTTCACCACAGTAGCCCCCCACAGAGAGACACTACAAAACAAGACCTGTAGCCGTCTTTATTGCTACAGTAGTCCTAGTGAAACAAAGCGGTCTTGTTAGCTTTAGGAATGGATGCCGGCCACGTCCCTGTCATTTGTAATCTGATTAAGGGAATGAAGATCCGTCAAAATTGAGGGACCATTGTTGAAAAGGGAGGATAAGAGGGAAAAGGGAGGGAGGGGAGGAAGAGGGAGGGAGGGAGCGAGGAGAAAGAGGGAGAGAAGGAAGGAGGGGGGAGAGAGAGGTGGGGGAGTGAGGGAGGGAAAGAAAGGGAGAGAGGTGGGAGGAAGAGAGGGAGAAGAAAGGGAGGAGGGGAGGGAGTACGAAGAAAGCGAGAGAGAAGGAAGGAGGGAATGGAGTTTATGAGGAGGAATGTATATATATATATATATATATATATATTATATATTATAATATATATATATATATATATATATAGAGAGAGAGAGAGAGAGAGAGAGAGAGAGAGAGAGAGGGAGAGATAAAGAGAGAGAGAGAGAGAGAGAGAGAAATGTAGATAGGTAGATATACAGATAGATAGATAGACAGATAGATAGAGATAGAGAGAGATGTAATGAAAGATAAATTTGATTAATATTTTCTATCTCCTAATCTAATATTTATGTTTGTACAATAACTTCGATATTATTTATACTTATTGGAAAACTAATATAATATATATTCGTATATACATACCACGTGTACATCTGCTTGATTCATTCTCATTCAACCCACCACCATTGCTCCATTAAAAAAAAAATCAATGTAGAGAAAATGATAAGGAAGAAATTAGACAAAAAAGTCACGTAGCAACAACAAAAAATCCCTCTTTTTCCTTTTTTCGAATAATGGTGCAAAACCCCCTACGTCACAGCTGGTCCAGTGTTCCAGCTGTTAGGTACACGGGCGAAGGCGAGGCTAATGGTATGGATAACGACCCAAGTGGTGAGAATGGGCAAGATGACGACAGGACTCAAAAAGGAGAGGGGTTACAAAAGTGGTAGTTTGAAGAAATTTCCTTTTTTTCGTGGAACTGCGGTGTGCTGATGTAAAGTGGTATTTTTGGGGGGAGACTGAGACTATGGTACGGTGATTCATGGTGGAGCGGAGTATTTCAGTGTTCAGTATGATGTAAGAAAGTAAGGGAAAGGCTTTAGAGAAGTAGAGGTGAAGAAACATCCTCTTGATTTTTAATATTGAGGCGATGTCTACCTTCGGAGCCATGTTGCTATCCTGCGGTGTAATGGTGAGCAAACATAGTATTTTATGACACAGCAGTACAGTGTGGTGATATGTAGTAATGGGATCTTTTCATGCCTTAATATTACGGTGCAGTGACGTTGAGTGATGACGTGACTTCTCTGTGGCTTAATGTTATGGTATGGTGATATACTGTAATGAATTAGAGTGGGAGAAAGAAACGTTTTAGAAGTATATTGGTTTAATACTTCTTTTGGTTGTTGTTCATGGTTGAAATATGAAAGCGAGTGCAAGTAACATGCAAAGAAGTACAGTTTTGATAAATGTGTTGTGGAATACAGATATAATCTTTCTATTATCACGAATGAGACTGAGTTTAATAAACAGTTAATTGAATAAAAACTGAAAGAGATATGGCGGAAAAAGAGACACCCATTTCTGATTTCTCCGTTTCTTTTTCACATCGGCTTCACCAGCCCCTTTGATTCCGTGAAACCTCATTCCTTTAAGCAGATTACACTGGACACCAATCCGACCAGCGTCAAGCTCAAGCCGGGAAAGCCTCTTTGTTTTGTGGTAAGGATACTGTCATCTATATCTCCCCCTCTGTATATAAATACTTTTACGTACACACCCGCGCGCACATTTGTCTATCCACCTATCTATATATTTGTCTATTTATATTATCTAAAACACACACACGTACACACACGCGCACACATTTGTCTATCCACCTAACTATATATTTGTCTACACACACACACACCAACACACACACACACACACACACACACACACACACACAGCACAACACACACACACACACACACACACACACACACACACACACACACCACAAACACACACACACACACACACACACACACACACACACACACACACCACACACACACACACACACCACACACACACACACACACACACACACACACACACACAACTCACACACACACACACACGCATACACACATATATATATATGCTTATATATATATATATATATATATATATATATATATATATATGCATATATATATATATATATATATATATATATATATATATATATATATATATATATATATATATATATATATTATATATATATATATATATATATATATATATATATATATAATATATATATATATATATGCATATATATATGCATATATATATATATATATTATATAATATATATATATATATATATATATACACCACACACACAACATAAAATACATACATACGTATATCTATAAACGTACGGATATGTGTGTGTATGGGCGTGTGTTTTATTTGAGATTAGTGTCTTGAAGCTTTGTTTGAAATTAGATATTTGCATTTCCTTGTATCTTTTTAATTTAACTGTTCTGATTTGATGATTATAAAGAGATCTATAACAGACGTCTCTAAAGCCTATTTTCCTATACTTTCATGGCTGTAATTCTCCTTAGTAACAATGGTATTATCAGCAGAAGCATTTTTATATTAAGCGTGTATTGAGTAATTCTTAACCATATTTATCATCTATTTACTCAGTTTACATTATTCCTATATGGCTGCACTATATTTGATTGCTTTTATCACATGATTTTGAATAATAACTTACGACACTGCAGATATCATTTGTACATAGTGATTTTCCTTATATTTGTTTATTTTTCATTATTCAACTATCATAAACACAAACACACTTATATACATGTGTCTATATGCATATATATTTATATATATACATTATATATACATGTATATATATATATATATATATATATATATATACATATACATATATATATATATATATATATATATATATATATATATACTGTGTGTGTGTGTGTGTGTGTGTGTGTGTGTGTGTGTACACATACATATATAAATACACACACATACTTTCTAAATGTTGATAAAGTTTCGTTAATGTTTCGTGTTCCACCCTTATAAATACATATTTATATAAATACATACTTATATAAATACACACACACATACTTTCTAAATGATATCAGCCTTATAGAGTATCTGATACCTAACAGCGCAGTGCAGAGTCAGCGAATATCACATATAGGCCGACAACGAAACAGCTGGCGAGACAGGACAGTACGACTAAAATTAATTCTCGATTCCTGAAGAAATAGCTGCACTGAGTTGGTTCTCTATATTATTATTACATCCTCAATTCATTATTTAAAATGTGAGTGTATAGTTTTTTAGGAATCCCTGATGTGGTTTAATAACGATGCAGTGTTATTATGTTTACGACAGATTTTAATGGCCATTGCTGGAGCGCCGAAAATGTGCAGGCTCGGCGATTATTTGTTCTGTTTGATTTATTTTGTGATTTCCTTTTTAAATTTCCAATTTGCGACGACAGTTCCCATGCGTAACGATCCATTAATTCCATGTGTTGTCACCTAGTACAGGGTCTGTATTTACAAAAACAAATATTTTGTTATTGATGCAAAATATATTTTATACTGTCAGACTAATGCAATCTAAAACTAGTTTTCACATTTTACAAGAATTCTTACTACCTCTGATTTCTCTTTTTTTCATGGAAAAATGTAAATCTAGAATAAAAAGAGCAATTTAACCAAAACTAGAAAGGAAAAACTAACTATTACAATTCAAGTAATTTCATTATTATACGGAC
The DNA here is from genome assembly GCF_003789085.1 of Penaeus vannamei. Lineage (NCBI taxonomy): Eukaryota > Metazoa > Arthropoda > Malacostraca > Decapoda > Penaeidae > Penaeus > Penaeus vannamei. The sequence goes on along the minus strand of NW_020872792.1, from coordinate 105,483 downwards.
GGCAAAGCTTCCATGAACGCATATATAAATAAATATGTGTCTATGTGATCGAACAGATATATACATGGATATGCCCAGGCAACGCAAGAGAGAGAGAGAAGACAATGAACATAAAGAGAGAGAGAAAACGCATGCGAGAGAAAGACTGTACAAAGACCCACCAAAGAGAGAGGTTCTGGGAAGCGCTAGGCAGAGATGGGGTTTGAAGGGGGGGGGGGGGGGAAGGGGGGGGACTGCGATACAGAGACAAAGGCAAAAGGTAAACACTCAAGTTGATGAAAGCTTTAAGTGTTTTCAAACCTTATTTCGCCATCTCTGCGGGTTGTGAAATCGTCCTCACTCACTTGAGCCTACGGAGAATAGTTTAGGTTTGGGAGGTTCGAATAAATATATATTTTTTTGTACTTTCAGATACGTAAACACACACACACACACACACACACACACACACACACACACACACACACACACACACACACATACACACACACACACACCTCATTCACATATACTCATTTACTTAATCACTCTCGCCCACACAAACACACACAATATCAAACATTATTACACTATTTGTATTGCCATTGGTGAAAATATATATTCTCATCCGAATGTCATGAGCAACAACAATGAAAATGTGATTTAGAATAGTCAGCATTAATTTTCTTTCATAGTAAGGGCAGTAAAATGTTCCAAAATCGTTGGAAATATTTTTTTGAAATGCAGATAATCATCAGATTTTGTTCTGATTTCGTGATTATTTGAGTCATGATTTTATCAACGGTTATTGAAATTCGTTAATATGTTGCCAAATTTCATGATCAGATAAAGAAATCTTTACACACACACATACATACGAAGGGCGCTCATTAAAGATTTCCCCTGACCCACTTCCGCTTGTCCTTGGAGACTGAAATTTTACATGAGCAAAGGTACTCTATATCTTTATGCCATGTGGTAATTTCCAGTCCTTAACTCATAACAGATTTTCTGTTACTGCTGTGAAGGTGCAATAAGGTGTGAAAATTGAACCAGTGGATTATCAAGCAGTGATGAGGCTATTTTCCTTGAATGGCCGCACACCACAGACCTTCGAGGAAATGAAAGCAACATGGTGAGGATACCCCATCATATATGACGCTAAACATTGGTCATCATCATCTCAGGTGTAGTCGGAGATCTGCAGAAACGGTTCCTATCCCATGGGAACCCCAGTCTGCCATTGATGAGGACACCATCCATCCATAAGAGACTGCCATTTCAGAAGGTCGCCGTATTATTGTTCGTCAGCTTATGCAAGATGTCAAGATTTGTGTTGGGTCTGTGAACAAAATCATTCATGACCATCTGCATGTATAAAAAAGTTATCTATTCCATGGGTTCCCTGGCTACTCACACCTTTCCAGAAACAGGAACAAGACCATTGTACCAAGGCTCTTTTAACCATGTGCCAAAAAACAACAACAAAAAAACCAGGAGGATTTTTTTGACAGACCAATAACGCAGGATGAAACTTGGGTCCATCACTATGATCCAGAATATAGGTCCCCGTCAAAACAATGGAAACACTTTGACTCCCCCCACCCCCCCCAAAAGGCACTTGTTACGCCCTCGCAGCACAGGTCATTCAGTTGGGACCAGCATGGAGTAGTGATGATGGATTTCCTGGTAAAAGAAACTACAATTACAAGAGTTTGTTATGTTTCACTTCAATAGATATTGCTGGTCTATCATACCAAGACGCGTATGTATGTATATGTATAGTATATATATATATATATATATATATATATATATATATATATATATATATATATATATATATATATATATATATATATATATGCATGTAGATGTATATACATATATAAATACACACACATACACATACAGACATATAAACATACATAAATACATATCTTTACATGCATTTACATTTATCAATTTATATATATTCATATAAAAGTATATACAAGAGATGCATACATACATACATATATGTATATATATGATTATATGTATATATTTATATGTATGTACACATACACACATATCTATCCAAGCGCAGTTGCCCCCTATTTCTCTTCCTCTCTGTATCTCCTTATTCCTTCCCTCTCCCTTCCAGCCGTGGTCCTCCATTTACTCTAATCCGAAAGGGGAAATGGAAAGCCATAATTTTTATTTTTTTTATTTTTATTTTTTATTAGCTTTCCCAGCGTGAAGGCAACCGCCTCCCTCTCGCCCTTACCTAAGCCAGTGAGAGAGATCGACAGACTGAGGAGGGTGTGGACTCTGTGGAATGAATGGACAATATTAAATGAATAAACAAAGCAATTAGAATATGTATTCGATAAGATTCGGATTCCATATACGATGGGAAGGGTTTTATTGGATTCAATTTTGCTTAGGTTTTTTTTTTGTTTGGTACGAGGAATATGACAATAAATGAATAAAAATATGAATATGAAAACAGGAATATGAAAAAAAAACAAGTATGACAAAATACGCGACGAACTTTCTTAGATTCGAATCATTGAATCAAACTAAAATCTAGCTCTTTTTCTTAAAAAAAAAGTCAATAATCTCTTGCATAATTACAAAGAAAATTAGAATAGAATTTAACCAAAGAAAGAAGAGAGAGAAAGAAAAAAAAAAACGAAAGAGAAAATATAATAACGAAAGATAAAAAAACGATTAAGGGATAAAAAAAAAAAAAACACGTGAAGAAAAGAAGAAGAAAAAAAAAAAAAAAAAAAAGGGAAAGGACAATAACGAAAGATAAAAAAAACGATTAAGGGATAAAAAAAAAATACACACGTCAAGTTTTCCAGGCCTCCTTTCCCCGTTATGATCAGGTCGTCTAAGGTTGATTGATTGATGAAGTTTGCTTGCAGGAAGTTTTCAGAACACTTTGTGGACCGTCGCCGTCATAATCGTATCCGAGGGAAGCGGGGAAGGGAGGGAGAGGAAGGGAGGAAGGGAGGACGGAAGAGAGGAAGGAGGAGGGCGAGGGGGAAAAGTGAGTGAAATGGGGTTGAAGGAAAGGGAAAGGAGGAAGGAAAAGAGGGGGGGGAGGAGAGAGAGAGGGGAGAGGGAGGGGAGAAAGGGAGAGAGAGAAAAGAAACGGAAAGGGGAGGAGGAAAGGGAGAGAAAAAGGAAGAAATATAGGGAAATGGAAAGGGAGAGGAAGAGGAAGGGAGAGGCTAAGTTAGAGAGGGAAAGGGAGGAAGAGAAAGAGAAAGAGGGAGGAAAAGGAAGATTAGGAGTGCAAGGGAGAGAGATATAGATAGAGAGAGGGTGGAGGGAAAACGAGAAGTAAGAGAGAGAGAGAGAGAGAGAGAAAGAGAGAAGAGAGAGAGAGAGAGAGAGAGAGAGAGAGAGAGAGAGAGAGAGAGACAGAGAGAGAGAATGAGAGAGAGGTGAGTGAGTGAGGAGCATGATGAATGAATATGCTGAATAGTATACCTAATGTAGTGACAATAAGTTAATAAACCTTCTTACAGATTTGACCTACTAGTTTCAGATCCTTGTTTATACAAAGATGCACAATGCTCTAACAGTCATACAATACACAGTTTAACCACCTAAAGCCATTTATGCCCTTCAAAGTTCCACTCTATTTCTTGTCTCATTTATGGGGATCATCTGTTTTATTTTGAAAATAAAAAATATCTCCTTAAATGTTACTTAAATTTTGTTTTACTTATTTTTATTATACTTTTATTTTGCGTTATTTATACTTTCTATACTTCATTGTGACTTTATTTTCAAAAGTATGTCGTGTTATATTTTGTGTTTTCAGATATTTTGTTTTACGTTTTGTAGCCTTGTTTGTCTAGTCTAAAACTAATTTGATAACTCTTTAGATTCACATTTTGTATATTATTTTGCACAGTAAACAATTGTCGTTTTCCTTATATATATATGATATATATATGTATGTGCGTATGTACATCCCCCCCTCTCTCTCTCTCTCTCTATCTCTCGCTCTCCCCTCTCAGAAAGTAGAATCCACTGGAAAAAATCAAAACACAAAACAAGAAAAACAAACAGAGAAAAAAGTTAAAGAAATAAAAGAAAATAAGAAAAAAAAAGAGAAGACGAGCGCAAGGTTCTCTACCGCGACCCCTGGGAAAAGAGCAATTAAGATTTTGCAATATCCCCTTTGCCGTCTGAGCCACACACACACACACACTCCCCGTGAGCCTTGGCATCAGGGGCTCTTGACCCAACACTCGCCCGGAAGGATGAAATGCTGTCCTCTTTAAGGCACTCTTCCCTCGTCCCTCAAGTGGCGCCTCTTTGTCTGTCTGTCTCTGTGTCACTGGTGTTTGTATCTGTCTGTTTTCTCTCCATCATTGACCTTCTCTTCTGTCTGCCTCTCTTTCATTCACTCTCTCATTCTCTGTTTGTCTAACTCTCTTTTCTCTCACTCTATCTGTCTGTCTGTTTGTCTGCCTCTCTTTCTCACTCTCTCCTGTGTTCGTCTGCTCTCTTTCTTTGTACTGTTGTCACCTTCTCTCTGTCCTGTCTTCTGAGAGAGAGAGATGATAGCGAGGAGGAGGAGGGCGGAGGAGGGAGGGAGGGGGGAGGGAGGGGGAGGAGGAGGGGAGGAGGAGGAGAGGGAGGGGGGAGGGGGGAGGGAGGGGGGGAGGAGAGGGAGGAGGGAGGAGGGAGCGGAGGAGGGAGGGAGGGAGGGAAGGGAGGGAGGAGGGAGGGAGGAGGAGGGAGGGGGCGAGGAGGAGGGAGGGAGGAGGTAGGAGGAGGGGAGGAGGGAGGAGGGAGGGAGGGAGGAGGGAGAAGAGGAGGAGAGGAAGGGAGGAGGAGGGAGGGGAGGAGAGAGGAGGAGGGAGAGCGAGAGGAAGAGGAAGGGAGGAGGGGAGGAAGGGAGGGAGGGAGGAGGGGGGAGGAGGGAGGAGGAGGAGGGAGGAGGGAGGAGGGAGGGAGGAGGGAGGGAGGAGGAGGGAGGGAGGAGAGGGGAGGGAGGGAGGGGAGGAGGGAGAGAGGAGAGGAGCGAGGGAGGAGGGAGAGAGGGAGAGAGAGGAGGAGAGAGAGAGAGAGAGAGAGAGAGAGAGAGAGAGAGAGAGAGAGAGAGAGAATTAGCGAGGAGGAGAGGAGAGGAGGGAGGGAAGAGGAAGGAGAGAGAGAGAGAGAGAGGGAGAGAGAGAGAGAGAGAGAAGAGAGGAGAGAGAGAAGAGAGACAGAGAGAGAGAAGAGAGAGAGAGGGAGAGAGAGAGAGAGAGAGAGAAGAGAGAGAGAGAGAGAGAGAAGGAGAAGAGAGAGAGAGATAAAGAAAGAGAGAGAGAGAGAGAAAGAGAGAGAAAAAACTTTAAAGGAAGGAAGCGTGGTGTACATCCGCCTTCCTCTCACTCTCTCGGACACCCAAAACCCTGAATTATGAAGATGAATTAAGCAACTGAATTGTCCTTCTCCAGCAACTTATCTTATAAAGTGGATTATTCTGTCACCATCTCCGGGCAGGAAATTTTAATAACGTTGATGATAATTTTGTCTCTCGAGAGAATAATGGCTGAAAATGATAATGTAATTTCGCACTATGGCATGTGAATAAAGTTTAAGATGTACTCGGATGAATGACCTGAAATATTTGACTTAAATTGTACATTAACTAGTTGTGTGTTTCATTGTCTCTTCTCTGTAATTGTTTTTTTATTTACTTATTTTTATTGTATCATCTTTGTGTGTCTATACTGATGGATATTAAGTACAATATCAATCAACCAATAAATCATTTTCTTTTTACACACAACATATATCTATCTATCTATCCATCCATATGTAAGTATTACGTTTCTATGTGTGTGGGTATGTTTACGTGTGTATGTGTATGTGTGTGTGTGTGTGTGTGTGTGTGCGTGCGTGTGTACGTGCGCGAGTACATAAGGATATATTCATACAACACAAATACTCGTTAAACAACACACAATAATGGTTTACCCTCTTGGACCTGATATAAAAGGCTTCCATTTTCAGCTAGTCCGTTTTATGACCAAGAACCGCTAGTCGAGCAGTTTGGCAAACACTTGAAACTACCACCTTGAACGATAAGCCTCGAGGGTGAGGGTCTAACCCAGCACTCTAAACCAGCCATTGGAAATCACGTTTACATGCAAGTGCGTTTCGTCTTTGTGTGATAAATGGGATTACGCACACGCACGTACCATAAAGGAGAGGAATGGGCATTTTATTACTTTCTTATAGTATATTACGTAAGGAAAAACAACATTTGTTTATTTATAGTGATGCTTCAGATTATCTGGTTTTCTAGTATTGGCAGATTTTGGGGATGGATGCTCATGAGAAAAAGTCTGCTGTAGTAGGAAATATGTTTTTATTCTTGATGTTTCATGTGGGAAATATGCGGTCAAGTACAGTTTTTTTTTTTTTTTTTTTTTTTTTTATCTAAGAGAAGAAGAAACGCATGAGTACTTTACCAATACTACAATATTTGTTGGTCACTGCTGTCGTTAATGCTAATGGAAGTACATAGACATACAACTATCTATTTACATACACACACACATACACACACACACACACACACACACACACACACACACACACACACACACACACACACACACACGCCCACACACACACACACTCTCTTTCTCTCTCACACACACACATACACACATATAAACTCATGACTCCGACTCCGACTCACTTTTTCTCACTTGCAGTCCACCCAACCTCTCCTTGCAAATCTTTCCCCATCACTGCGATAAAAGTGTCCTAATTTCACCTCTTAGAGCCTGACTGCAGAAACTTCGGAAACCCATAAATCAGGTTTATGGTCAGTCACAGTTGCAGCGATCTGATCATGGGCAAGACCCGAGGAGGTAATATAAAAGTTAAATACTGCTTACCTTAGAATTATTTTCTTCCTGAGAGACTTGGCGGGGGGAAACTAGGGCAAGGAAGGTCAGTTTCATTTCTCTTCTTTCGCTGGAAATAATGTTTTAGACGTTGAGTTTGGTCTTTTCTTTCGTTGGAAATAATTTTCTTAGACGTTGGGTTCGGTCTCTTTCACTTTCGTCATCAATACCCATGTCATAATGTTGATGGCGATGGCAAGAACATTTATACAGTGACGAACGTAATATCGTTGATTGTAGTTGCAATGATGCTAATTACTTTGATAGCATTAGCAATATGAACGGCTATGGCTCCGCTAATGATAATTGCTTTGATAACGATAACAGTTTGTTTGATGACTATGACTATGTTTGATTAGTGTTAGTAATTATGATGATAAAGACAATGGCAATAATCATAACAATATGATTTGAATAATGAAAACGATCTTGTTCAGTATTAGCATCATTAACTCTGCTAGGGAAGGTATATTCCTGCCAGAGTAAAGGGGTTTTCAGCAGAATTACGCAGAAACGGTTCTACGATTTATGAGGAAATTTTGTGGTCAGGTTGTTCACGGGACAGGGATTAATGGATTAGATATTGGTGATGATCCTGATCCAGGGTTGACCAGAAAAATACTCAACACACACACTCACACATACACCTATGAGGTTCATCAAGTTCATGCAGCTACTGGCATAAAGACTAGCTCGTCAGCTGCATCATTAAAGAAGAAAGAAAGAAAAAAGGATGATTAAGGTGGGGTTGCCTATAGGTCAGTGTCCAATCTCATAAATCGTAGTGGTGATTTTGATCCTGATTCAAGATCATTTTAAAGGATTAATCTCTACTGCAAGAGGTAGATTTTGGGGGCACTGGGAAAGGTTAATAGTTCATGATAAAGATGGTAAAAACAAATGGTAATTGCTAGTAACGTTACTATGATTACTCATCATTAATGTATTATCAT
>NW_020872792.1:82631-87631 GCF_003789085.1 Penaeus vannamei | reverse complement strand
CTTTCGCTTCTCTTTTCTTTTTCTTCCTTCTTTCATCTCTCTATATCTTTCTTACTTTATTCAGTTATATATATCTTTTCCTTATTTCTCTTATTTTTTTTGTTTTTTTTCCCGCCTTTTCTTCTTTCTATTTTTTTCTGAGATTCAGCTTAGAATATAGCTAATAATGGATTGTTAGGCATAAATGAAGAATATTAAGAACATGAATAACTCATCTTAAAAACTAAGAAATAAAAGCAAAATCAAAAGTAAAAAATAAAGCAAAAACAAACAGAAAACAAACTCACAAAGAAGGAAACGGAAACGATGAATAGAAAATGTTTTTTTTTCTCTCTCTCTTTCTCTATTTCATACTTTATTGGCTTCCTTGTTCGTTGCAGTCATTTTCATAGTCCCGTGTAGATTATGTATGGGTGATGAAGTGTACTTGACTGTATATGCGTAATTGTATTATTTTCGTGTATTTGTAATATTGTTGTTGTGTTTATGTGTGTTTTTAAGTGTGTTAATGTACTCATGTATGTTTTATATAAAATAGAATAATATTCATAAAAAAAAATTACCGTGTTCTACATTTAACCTTTTAGATTATACACTTAACAACGCGTTCTGTAGATTATGGTACATCTGATACACTGTTTACTTCCTGTCCTTCTGGGAACGTGCAATCATTGCATGTTTTCTCTTTTGCAACATGAGGGGAAAAGAAAGAGAGTGAATTTGCATCGAATAAAATTGATATAAAAGTAAAAATGCTTTTGTTAGATGTTCTCTCCAGGTCACATGAAACAAAAAAACAAATAAAAAAGTAATAATCGAGTTTACTACGACATAAATCCTTGAAGTCTTCAGTAATTTAGATTATAAATAATTTCCAAAATATTAATTTTCACGTACATCAGCCGCCTAATTTTTTTCCAGGAAATGATCGTACTAGTCTTAAGACTTCACATTAATTCCTCCGATTAAACATATCCCCTCACGGCTCTGAAATATTTTTCCCCAGATTACTCCATGATTCCGAATCGCCAACACCTGCTCGGAAAAACACGAACGGACACGAATCTCGTAATCCGAGCTGAAATGGAGCCTTATTACCTGCAATGCCTGCGAGGGAATATTCTCTCTTTTTTGGTTCCATTTTGTGTTTTCTTTTGTGCATTTTCCTTTGTGCTCTTTATTATTATCACTATCATTAACATTATCATTAATGTATATATATATATATATATATATATATATATATATATATATATATATATATATATATATATATATGATTTATACTCTGATTACAAACTGCATTGGATAAAATTTATATCGAAATAAAAATACACTGCTTTTGATAGACTTCCTCTCCAGATCACATGAAGAAAAAAGAATATAAAATTTCTTTGAGTTCACTATGTCTTATGAATTCTTGAAGTAGTCAGAAAATTTTCTGAAAAACATGTACTAGTCATAAGTATTCATGTTGATGTAAAGCATCGGAAAGGACGACAATTGAGATTATTTGAATTATAATACATTCACTGTTCCTGAACACATTAAATATTCTTACGCATTATCATCAGTTGTTCTAGAAGACTTTGGACGATCCACCAATTAAGTAATTTCTCCTCTTAGATTAGTTAAAGATCTGGATTAAACACAACACTACCACCCTGGTAGAAGATATGATTTAGAAAATTGATTTTAGATCATTATCTTTTGGGTTATATTGATCATAATTTTCATCCTCTTTCTTTAACATATACCTATTTTCACAATAGTTTCGTTCCTTCCGTTCATACAAGTAAAATAAATAAATAAATAAAGAAAAAGAAAAGGAAAAAAAAAAAAAAAAAATCTGCATGCTGAGATTTTCATGCACTCTGCCAACAATGTGAGGACCAACAATGTACACGTGTGTGTATACACACACACACACGCACATACACAAATGCACACATGTATTTATATATATGTATACATATATACACACACATACATACATACATACACACACACACACACACACACACACACACACACACACACACACACACACCACACACACACACACACACATATTATATTATATATATATATATATATATATATATATATATATATATATATATATATATATATATATATATAGTGTGTGTTAGATGTTCTCTCCAGATCACATGAAGAAAAAAAAAAGTAAAAATCTCTGGGTTCAATGCGACTTAGGAAGCCCTGAAGTCTTTAGTAATTTAGATTATAGACAATTTCCAAAGAGTAATCTCTAACAATCAAGTTATGATTATTATTATATCCTTTTCTCTCCGTCCCTCCTCTTCCCTCCCCCCCCTCTCTCTCTTTTTTCTCTCCATCCCTCCCCTTCCCTCCTCCCTCCTTCTCTCTCTCTTCTCCTTCTCCTTTTCTCTCCATCCCTCCCCTTCCCTCCTCCCTCCTCCTCTCTTTCTCTCTCCTTTTTGCTCCATCCCTCCTCTCTCTCTCTCTCTCTTCTCCTTCACTTTTCTCTCCATCCCTCCCCTTCCCCTCCCTCCCTCTTCTCTCTCTCTCTCTTCCTCTTTTTTCTCTCCATCCTCCTCTCTCTCTCTTCTCCTCCTTTTCTCTCATCCTCCTCTCTCGCTCTCTCTCTCTTCTCCTTTTCTCTCCATCAGTCTCACACACACACATAAAATTCTCTGCGTGTTAAGATTTTCATACACTGCCAAGAATGTGAGGACCACCAATGTACACGACAAACACCATGTTATTAGAAACCTCCACCTCCTTTGAGCTAGCATGCACACTGTTCACGAAAAGTCTTGTGTTTTATTATTAACGAAGAAACGAGAGTTTTGTTTTGAAGATGACACACTTGTTCTCTCACTGCTGCAGATGATGTTCATACAAAACTTGTCGTTACTGCAAACAGGTTCTGGTTTTTCGCTTGGTCATATATTATTTTTCGCAGTTGGCAAATTTTGATGATGACGGTGATGTCTGTGATATTAGTCTGAAGACTCTGATAATCACGTTAATAATGAAGACAATTCTGATATTTTGATAAGACAATATTAAACAGTATGATAGAAATGAAGTCGAGTGTGATATGATGTTATGACAATCAGTATGACTGTGTGATAGAAATGATGGCATGGGTATGACAGGATAATGATAATCAGCATGAAAGAAATAATAACTAATGATAATGTTCAAAGAATTGATAAACCAAAAAGGTGAAAATACACCTTTCATTTAAAATGTATCACTGAATCATTGCATTTAAAATCCTATTACTCACCTAATTGTTATCTCTATCTCTTCAAAGGGGACAAGTGCGTATGAATCAACAAATCGTATATGATCATGGTACACACAATGCTAATTAATCTCTTTACTTAAGCAGATTTAGCTATACGTGTCAGCTGAGTGTCATTGAGAACTTGTTACTGAAATAAGCCCTTTTCAGCTTTCAGAATTACATTGTTGAAATTGTGTTTGCGCGTAAGAATGAGACCTATAAAGGTAGGTATATATTTAGTAAGATAATTCCATATTGTTTGTGTATGTGAAGGAGGGAAAGGAGGAGAGAAGAGGAGGGAAGACAGAGAGAATGAGGGAGAAAGAGGAACAGATGAACATAAATATTTTCGGTATATTAACGATAGATAAATAGATGGAAGTGGTTTGTAATTTGAAATGAGAAAATAATAACAGATAACAAAATTTATAATTTCAGCGAATATTCTAGTCTCTTACAACCCAAAAAATGTAAAAGGATTATTATGTATGAAGAAAAACCGACATACCTGTCACGAATATGACAAGCCTAATTATCCTAAGCCAGTGAAAGTTGATGTCATTATTATACTATTATTATTATCAGTATTATTCTATAATTTGTATTGTTATTATTATTACACTTATCAACATCATTATTATTATCATTATCATTATTATTATTATTATTATTATTATTATTATTATTATTATTATTATTATTATTTATTATTATTGTTATTATTATTTATTATTATTATTATTATTATTATTATTATTATTATTATTATTATTATTATTATTATTATTATTATTATTATTATTATTATCATCATCATTATAATCATCACTGGTATTGTTATTGTTTATTATTATCATTCCTCTTCTCCTTCTTCATCTTATTATTAGATTATTATTATTGCAATAATTGTTATAATTATTATTACTTTTTTCATCATCACCATTCTTATTATCGTTATTACTTTCGTTATTACCACTATTAATACTTCTACTCTTATCATTATCTTTATTATCAGCATTTCCATTATCGTTTATATCATTATCTTTATTAGTAGTAATGACAGATGCAGGAGCGGTAACAGGAATCTACAACAATAGACAAAGATCTTTAACAATTCCTAATTTGTGTGTCTTTTCCACCATCATTATCCGTTATCAGGATTCAGATAAGTCTATTAACATGGTAACTGTGACGTACAAGATTTTTTTCTCTCTGTCATTATTTTCCTTTTTTTTATTAGACACGGAGGGAAGAATCCAATTAAGCTGAGCAGGTTTCTTATAGATTACGATAATACGAAAAAAAATCAATAATGGGTGCACATCTTTTTAGATTAGGGAGTTTTAGCGATCCGATTATTACTTAGAATCTTTAACGGTGTATTTAAAAAAAATGATATTGTGATTATTATTTTTTTGAAGCGAGTTCTTGTCACCATGAGTTGCAACCTCTCTCGGCCAATCTCTGTTGTTTGCATAAAATAACTGAGCTATAGCGACAGCAGCTCTTGGCTTATTAAGTCTGAACGGTATTTACATTGCAAAGTTATAGTATTTAAAATGAAATAGTGTAACGGAAGTCGCATATAATTTGGAGGACCGTGCTTTTTATTTGTTTATTTATTTATTTATTGTCATGATCATCAACAGTATCGTTATTTATAAGTAAGATGAGGATGATGATTATTACCATCATCATTATTATTACCATCATCATCATT
>NW_020872792.1:70131-77631 GCF_003789085.1 Penaeus vannamei | reverse complement strand
TTTGGTGGGTGGGTTGGGGTGGGATGGGGTGGGGGGTGAGTTTGTGTATGGGTTGTGGTGTGGCGTGTGTGTGTGAGGACATTCGGGTTGTGGTTGTGTGTTCATCCCTGTTTATCTCTGTAAGCTTAGCACGCATTACATACACACACAGCTCACATGTTCTCACACTACATAACACACTTCCACACGCACACACACACTATTCACACTACTATCAGATCATCACTTCCACCATCTTCAAGAAATCTAAAGAATCTAAAAAGAAACCTACAGGAGGAAGTAGGTGCTTACAGGATATCTTGACGGAGGAGGACCTTGCCAACGCTGAATAATCACTCTCTTTTTGGAACACAGGAGAGTCTGGGAAAAGAGATATGACGAAAAGCATGTCTGTCAAATAGTCTGGTTAGTGTTTTTATTCCTGTTATATGATTATTAACATCGCTTTATGAATAAGTAGTGTTTACTAAGTAAATCTGATATAATTACATGGGCATTAACTTTGATTTTCAATTTCAAGAAGAAAGAAAGAAAGAAAGAAATTAAGAAAGAAAGAAAGAAGGAAAAGAAAAGAAAAAGAAAGAATATAAGAAAAAGAAAGAAGAAAAGAAAGAAAGAAGAAAAGAAAGAAAGAAAGAAAGAAAGAAAGAAAGAAAGAAAGAAAGAAAGAAAGAAAGAAAGAAAGAAAAAGAAAGAAAGAAAAAGAAATTAAGAAAAAGAAAGAGTTTATACGCTCGTTGATTTCGAAAGTCAAGGTGAGAAAAAATGGTTGTTTACAGATTGTATTGTTTATCATTTCCATAAATCAACTGCAAAAATGGTTGCAAGAAAAAGTTCTCTTGCCAACCCCACTCCGAATCATTATTACTACTATCACAATGGTAATAATAATAGTGATGATGATAATGACAGTAATAAAGATAATAATAATGATAATAATAATGATATATCATTATCATCAATACCATTACTATCATCATCATTATCTTATTAGTAGTTGTATTGTTATCATTTTTGTCATCGTTATCATTATTAATTATATTATTATCATTAATAGTATTGATATTACTTATATTATCATCATCTTTTCTCTTATTTTCTCTTGACTCTTATCTTCTCTCCTTTGTCTTATCATATTATTATTGTCTTATATCATTATGATCATATTATTTTTTTTTATCATTATTTACCATTATTATTGCTTATTATCATCTATCTTATTATTGTTATTTTATCTATTTTATGGCTATATATGATTATTAATTGTTATTAGCTATTTATCTATTGTTAACTCATTAATAATTCTATAATTCCTTATTATTCTCTTATCCCATCATGCATCAACCCTCATAATCATCAATAATACATGGAAAAAAAAAAAATTGGACAATTGTTATCCTCATTATCATTGTTAGCATTGATATTATTATTGTTATTAGAGTTATTATTATTTTTACTATCATTTCATCATTATAGTTATTACTATCAATATCCTTATCATTAATTACTATCGTTTTCAGCAATGAGACTTTTTTATATATTATTATTAATTATTGTTATTGTTGTTACCATTATCATGCATTTTATAATCTGTTTGTGTTTTTTACACTTATATCATTATCATTATAATCAAGTAATCATTATACATTAATTGTTATTGTTATTTAACACTATTACTATCACCAATCATTCATTATCATTATCATTTCTAATCATAATTTTTATTAGTAGTAGCAATAGTATTAAGTATCATAGTTGTTACAATTGTTTATTATTACTATTATCATCATTATTACTATTACTGGTTGTTAAATAATAATGATGATAATACTAAATTATTTATTTTACTAATGATTGTCTATCATAATTATCATCGTTTGTTGTTGGTTATTATATCCCTTATATCTCTGCGTCTTCCTCTCGACTCGGCTTTCCCTCGCCCCCCCTTCTCCTTGTCTTTCCGCTTTCCACTGGCCTTTTTAGTTAATTATCACTGCTTTTTTATTGTCTAAAATTATATTTTCATTCATAACGATTTTATAGTTTTAATTATTATTTAGTTATTTTATTTATCATCAGTTATCCATTATATTTTTTATTTATTTTTATATAATTGTTTATCATTATTCATTACTATTATTAATTCATTATGCACTATTAATTTTTTATTATAATTATTATTATCACCTATTCATATGCTATTCTATTATATTATCCTTTTTGTTTGCTTTCTGTCATTCTTTTTTTCTCTTATTCTTTAGTATTTATCTTTTTCGTTATCTATTAATTTGTTACTTTTATTAGTTCATGCTCCCATAATTACTGTCCTATACTCCTCACTTGTTTACACTTGTTATTTCTATTATTTCTTGCGCATTATTATGATATTGATATGCTTTATTCCATGCTCCCTCATTATCTATTTTTATTGTTGCGCTTCTGTATTTTTTTATCATTAATATTCAATTTATTATCATTACATTGTTTTACCTGTCCATCCCACCGATTAGGAGATTAATTTTTTCTGGTAGTGTTGGTTTTTCGTTATACTCAGGATTATTTAATTGATTTTTATATCGATCTTATTTTTTAACGCATTATATTATTTATAGCTTAATTTAATGATCTAAGTGAGATAAAACACGACTGACTTATCTAAGCTTTTATATTGCATACTGTGAGCAAAAAATATTCTTATATAATTAATTTTAATTTGAATTTCTTCTTTGAGATTTTCGCTTTTTTAGGCAAAAATTTATTTATGCTTGCGAGGCTTATATCGCTTAATACAAACATTGAGAAATTTAAATACACTCTTAAGGTGGTTGAGTGATTATACTGCTTCGCGTCTTTATAGAACTTGTATTTCTCATAGATTATATATACTAAGCTGTCACGTTCACACTTAAACATTGTTGTTGTTGGCTTCAAACTCAAACAACAACAAAGCAATACAAACAAACCACAAAAACAAACAAACTCATATATATATATGACTTTGTTATGGTGAATGATTGAACAATAATGATATAGATCAACCTTTACCACTCACAAATAACTATACCATGGTTCATATTTTATGGCAGTTACGACAATAAG
Organism: Penaeus vannamei; assembly: GCF_003789085.1. NCBI lineage: Eukaryota > Metazoa > Arthropoda > Malacostraca > Decapoda > Penaeidae > Penaeus > Penaeus vannamei. The sequence continues at coordinate 74,532 of NW_020872792.1, read as the reverse complement.
CAAAGAAATTTTTCATATTGTATTCCTCTACTATAATTATATTATAATGTTAATTGATAATAGTAATTTGATTCCCAGCACCAACTCCCCTTAAATGATGATAATGATTGTGTATAATGAAGCATGAATAATCTCATGAAACATTCCTACTCTATATAGTATAGTATATGCATTATGTATATTCTTATGTACAATATATCATATATTAATGGAACATCAATAGCATTATATCAAGAGGACGATATAGCAGTTAATTACGTGATATAATGCAATAGTGAAGTTAGCTTGTTATAGAGAGGTCGTGGATTTGAAAAAAATGTAGTTACCTTTGATAAAATTAGAAAAAAAAAAAAACAATAGTAAAGGTAAAACATGTTGGAGCGAAATAGCAAAATACTAGTCAGTCACAAATATCACCATTATAGAAATATAATAAGAATTGTATCGTAAACAGATTCTCAGTCAACCAACTCACTCATTCACTATAGCACTCAACCCCCCCCCTGCTCTCTCTGTCTGTCTCCACACATAGGCAGACACTAAAAAAAAAAAAAAAAAAAAAAAAAAAAAAGACAACAAACTTTAAATTTTATTTCTACTTCGTTAAAGTTATCACTCCGGATCCAACCAACTCAAAAGCAACAGGTAAAAAACAGGAAGATTCTCAGAACCACCTGTTGGATAAGTTAGACCTCGTTGCAGGCAAATCAGTGTAACGAGAGAACGCTCGATACCTGACGGGATGTATATATCTATTGATTTTGCACTCTGCTAGACACTGTTTCGCGCACATTTCTCTCAGCGTACCCGCTGCGTTACACTACCTTAGCTTTTTTAGACATCTAGATGCCTCCCAGTGTTGGTAGTATTTCCTATTTTTTCTATTTTTTTTCACTTTTAATTTCCTTAGCCTGATGACATCTACCTTTTAGCTTTTGGACATTATGCTCTGCCTAGTGATAGTCTAGTATCTCTTCTTCCTTATTGTTTTTCTCAGTTTTTTTCCACTTTTTTTTATTTTTCCTGTAGCTTGATTGGCTATTATCTTTTTTTAGTGCTTTAGCATCATTATTTGCTGTCCGCTCAGTGTATTAGTAGTTTATTTCCCATTTTTTTCTTAGTTTTTTTCAAGCTTTTTTATTTCATATTTAGTTGCCGCGCCCACCTCACCTTAGCTTTTACGATTATTATGCTTCCGTTCAGTTGTTGGTTAATATATTTCCTATTTTTTCTAGTTTTTTTCACTTTTTTATTTTTCCTCCTTTAGGCCCCCGAGCGACTCAGCTGACCTTATGCTTCTTACGACTATTTGTTCCTAGTTTTCCTATTTTTTTCTACTTGTTTTTGCCTCTATTTTTTTTATTTCCTTAGGGTCTGAACTGGCAGCATGACCCCTTAGCTTTTAGATATTATGCTCCCAGTGAATATGCAGTTATTTTCCCTTTATTGCTTTTTTTATATTTTTCCTAGCTTTTTTTCCCGTTAGTCTGCTCACACCTCACGCTTCTCACTCGCTTTAGACAATATGGTGTCCCATAGGGTGAGCATAAATGTCTAATAATACTTTTGAAAGATTTCAGTAAGTATTTTCTTATATTCTTTTGTAAAGTATATTTCTATTTTTTTTATGTAAGCGGATTTCAATTTTCCTAACATTTTTTTTTTCTCACGGCTTCCTTAAGACATTGGTGCTGCGCAGGGATAGTTAATATTTCGCTCACTTTTTCTAATAAAATTTTCCTTCCGACTCTTTTTTTCGCTTAGTCGATGACTACTATCCTTACCTTTTTAGACATTATGGCTCTCTCAGTGGACTCAGTAAGTATTTCCTTATTTTTTTTCTATTTTCTTCATAGCTTCTTCGGCTGCTTAGCCGGGACGACAACTATCCGTTTAGTTTTTTTAGATTATTTATTGGCTCCTAGTGATTTAGGGTATTTCCTATTTTTGTTGCAAATTTTTTTTCCCTGTCCCCGCACTTTTCCCTCTTAGTAACGAGTGCACACTTACCTTTTAGCTGTTTTTGGACACTATGCTCCCAGGTGATAGTTAAGGATTTCCTATTTTTTTTATCCGTTATATTTTGTTCGCTCAAAGCTTTCTCCTCTCCCTCCTAGTACATATGTAATGTAAGGACTTGTTTAACGCATTCCTCCTTATGATTATAGCCTGCTTTAGCGTAACACGGTTGCTAAATCCATTTTTTCGTTTCTTCACATCTTTGAATAATCTTTATCTTGTTTTAGTGTAGAACCTGAAACTAGCCATGAAACACTACTAGCGGACTGCACGTTACTGATGTATTTAAAGAATTCTCAGTAAGCCGCGTTGCTCATTTGAAACATACGTAGATTTCCATGAATAGGTTAATATATTATATTATATATATATATTATATATTTCTCAGCCTACTCATATTACATATACATATATAATACTATTTTATTATATATAGTATATATACTATATCTCACATATTATATTATTATATTTATATTTTATATTGAGAGATGAGTGTAGAGAGAGAGAGAGAGAGAGAGAGAGAGATAGAGACGAGAGAGAGAGAGATGCACGAGGTAGAGAGAGAGAGAGAGGCTCCACTCACTCGAGGAGTCAGTAGGGATATGATTCACGCGCGCCGACCCCGACGGAGGTATAGAGTATTTGAGTGGATATGAGAGATAGTTTGGATTATTGAGAGAGTGGGAATTTGTAGATGAGGGTTTCCATTTACGCCTTTAGTTTCTAGGAGTAGTGATATAGAGATGAGGAGATGATTGAGGCCGAGACGCCATATCCTCGAGTCGATGTAGTATTGGATGTCCCGCCCCTTTTCCCAGACGACACACAGTTCATGAGAGATGTTAGAGAGATGTATGTTAGATATGATCTTTGACATGTCGCCGAGCCTCGCTAGTAGTAGAGAGTTTCCTGAGCTATGTATTGTGTATGTATGAGTATGTTCTTGATGTAGTATTACACGTGAGTTAAGAGGTGGATTGTAGAGTCCACAACATCGATCCTTGAAGATTAGAATACGATAATAGATAATATAAGAATATTAAGAAAAAAGATTAAATAAAAGATAGATAGATAGAGAGAATCATACAGGAAGAGAAATGAGAGAGAGAAAAAGTTAGAGAGAATTAACCAAGAATGACAAAAAATGAGATACGCACACACACACACACATTACACGCATATATGTATATATATATATATATATATATATATATATATATATATATATATATATATATATATATATATATATATATATAATATATATATATATATATATATAAAGAGAGAGAGATAATTAGATAAAGAAATAGAGTTAACAGACAGAGACGGTGACAGACAAACCGGAAGACAGAGACAAATAAAGACAAACAAAAGCAAACAAACATCCACAGACAGCGAGGCGCCCACCCCTCTCTCTAACAAGCGCCGGACGAAAACCATGAACAAGGCTTTGGCAATACGCGGTCACCCATCGATGCCTGACTCCGGTCCGGGGGCGCCGTGCACTAGCTCCATCGATTGTGGATAATTGCAGGTTACGTAACAGAAAGAGAGAAGAGGAGGGCGATGACAGGAAAGGATGGAGGGGGAGGGGGAGGGAAGGAGGGAAGGAGGGAGGGAGGAGGGAGGGAGGGAGGGAGGGAGGGTGGGGGTGGGTGGGTGGGTAGGGAGGGAGGGAGGGTGGGAGAGAGGGGTGGGGGGAAGGAGAAAGGGAGAGTGGCTGAAAGGGAGGGTGGGTGGGAGGGAGGAGAGGAAGGAGGATGGGTGGGTGGGTGGATGGGAGGGAAGGTTGGTGGGAAGGGGAGGGAGGGAGGGATAGAGGGTGGGTGGATGGGAGGGAAAGGTGGTGGAAGGAGAGAGGGAGGGAGGGATAGAGGGTGGGTGGATGGGAGGGAAGGTGGTGGGGAAGGAGAGAGGGAGGGAGGGATAGAGGGGTGGGTGAATGGGAGGGAAGTGGTGGAAGGAGAGAGGGAGGGGAGGGATAGAAGGTGGATGGGTGCGTCGGAAGGAGGTTGGAAGGGAGGGAGGGAAGGAAGAAGGATGGGTTGGTGGGTGGGTGGATGGGGGAAGGTGGTGGGAAGGGAGAGAGAGAGAGAGAGAGAGAGAGAGACGAGAGAGAGAGAGAGAGAGAGAGAGAGGAGAGAGAGAGAGAGAGAGAGAAGAGAGACTACGATGACGGCTAAAACAATAACAATGATACTGATTATGATATTAATGATGATGATAAATAATAAAAGAATAATGAACAATAATTCTGATGATGATAATAATAATGACGATGATGATGATAATAATGATGATGATGATAATAAATAATTCTGATGATGATGATAATAATAATGATTATGATGATGATAATAATAATGGTGAAGATAA
>NW_020872792.1:55131-60131 GCF_003789085.1 Penaeus vannamei | reverse complement strand
GAATACGATAAAGGAGCCTATTCTTTTCTTAATCTACCTCGTAGTCCTAGAGCTTGAAATTCCTCAGTGGCCAGTAATACTCCTACCACTTTCCTCTCTCTTTTTCCACTTGGGAAGTTCCTCGCTGCAGAAACTTATTGCTGGTACTTGAAATAATGACTGGAGAATAAATGGAGGGAGCCCGCGCTGTCTACAAGAACATAAAAAAGAAAAAAGTTGATTGACCCTATTCTTAAACACACACCACACACACACGCACACACACACACACACACACACACACACACACACACACACACACACACACACGCACGCACCACACGCACACACACACACACGCGCGCGCACACACACACACTACACACAGCACACACACAACACAACACACACAACACACACACACACACACACCACACACACACACCACACACACACCACACACACAACCACACACACACACACACACACACACACACACATATGATTTTCGTTCACAATGCAATATAAAATGAGTGACAAAAGAAAAGAAAAATCTTCAAACAAAGGTGCTGCTGTCAGTAATGGATGAGTGAGTGAAGAGAGAGAGAGAGAGAGAGAGAGAGAGAGAGAGAGAGAGAGAGAGAGAGAGAGAGAGAGAGAGAGAGAGAGAGAGAGAGAGAGGAGAGAGAGAGAGAGAGAGAGAGAGAGAGAGAGAGAGAGAGAGAGAGAGAACAAATTAATAATGACGTTGATGATATGATATGATGCTCCTACTACTAATGATGACAATGATAATGATGATAATGATAATACTACTATTATTAATAATGATAATGGTGCTAATGATTATTATGGTGATAACAAGAAAAAACAACATAACCACAATGATAATAAAAATAATAAATAATGATAAATGGTCATGATAATAAGGATGATAATGGTCAATGAAATAAATGATAATCATGATAATCTTAATAATGATGATGGAAATGGTAGTAATAATAATTATGATAATGATGATATTGACAATGGTAATAAAATAAGAACAATCGTATTAATGTTAATAATTATGACGATAATGATAATGATAGTAGAATAGTAACAATAAAGATAATGTTAAAAAAGCTAACCCTGTTGATAATGATGATAACAATAATGATGATAATAACAATAAAAAATAATAGCAACGATAATAATGATACTGTTTCTATTACTACTACTAATAAAATAACAGCAATGATAATAATGATGGTGATGATGATGATAATAATGACAATGATAACTACAATTACGATAGCAATAATGATAATAGAAGCAGTGAAAATGATTTTAATAATAATGATAAAAAAATGTAAAATAATGATGAGGATGGAAATAATCATAATAATGGTAACTAATAAATAGAATGATAATGACAATGATAATTATAATGTTAGAAATTATAATGTTAATGTAAGTATTAATAATGATAATTTAAGTAATAATAATGCTAATGCTAATGCTAATGCTATTAATGATAATAATGATACTGCTACTACTTTTAACGATGATAGTAAAACAATAACGATAGTGATAATGATGATAGTAATGATGATAATGACAATTACAATAATGACAATAACGAAGAAAAATAATGATGATAATCATATGAAAAATAGCAAAAACAATAAGGATCATGATCATAAGATAATAATAACAATAATGATAACAGTAATAAAAATGATATTATTAGGAACAAATACAACAACAATAATGGTAATAATATTTACAACAATACTGATAATGATAATAATTTGGACAATACAGAAAAGAAACATATCATAATATCAATAATAATGATGATGGTAATAATACTTTATATCATCTTCATCCCATTGTAATAATGGCGATGATATAGAAGATAATGATAATAATAATGTTGAAAACAATAATAATGATAAGAACAGTAATAACACACATAATAACAATAGTTACAATAATAGAAATGCGATAAAGAAGTAAAAAAAGAAACCCATTACACACATAATTAAGTTCTTGACAGCACCTCTATTCTCCACCTCAAGTACTGCAATATTCTTGATTGTTAAATAATCGCCATGTAATGTTACTCAAGTGCATATGGCCAATATTTGATTTCTTATACTTACTCCTTCCATTACGTAGGAGAGAAAGTTTGAGAGAGAGAGAGAGGAGAGAGAGAGAGAGAGAGAAGAGAGAGAGGAGAGAGAGAGAGAGAGAGAGAGAGAAGAGAGAGAGAGAGAGAGAGAGAGAGAGAGAGAGAGAGAGAGAGAGAGAGAGAGAGAGAGAGACTCATTAATGGTAAGAAAAAGAAAATTAGATAGCGATACACACCACACACACACACCACACACACACACACACATATACATATATATATATATATATATATATATATATATATATATATATAATATATATATATAGAGAGAGAGAGAGAGAGGAGAGAGAGAGAGAGAGAGAGAGAGAGAGACAGTCACACATACGTATAGAAAGATTGAGAGAGAGAGAGAGAGACAGTCACACATACGTATAGAAAGATAGGGAGAATTTAGTGCCAGACAGATAGATAAAGACAGACAAACAGACAGACAGAGAAGAGACGAAAGGCAGAGTCTGGCTGACCGCGAGCGACCCAAGCCCATCCCGACTCTGTTCTCCGTCACAGCCCATAACGGAGAGGACAAAAAGGGAAAAAATAATTAGATTGCTTGACCCTTTCCTCCACGCTCTCTTGTTCTAATGGGATCGAAAACACTCCTGATGACCTCGTCTGCGCGGCCTAATGGATGAGGAGGCCAGAAAGGACACGTTATTGGGAAGCATTTTTCTGGAAATAGGCAAGCTGTATATGGAATTGTTTTGCATTTCTGTTCTTTTGTCCTCGTCTCAAATATCTTATGAATCTCCTGTGCTATGTTTAGTACTTGGGATGTTTAGCCCTATGCAATTATTATGACTTTTTTGTGATAATGAGTATATAGGGTGTTGAAATTTAAAGCCCTGTGCAATTATTATTATTCTTATAAGTATTGAGTATATATGGTGTTGATATTTAACACAATAGATAGAAAATTAAGGTTGATATGGATATAATGTGCTGATAGATATTTTTTTAAAAGTATTGAGTATATATATAGAAAAGTAAGGTTGATATGGGTGCTGATAAAATGACAATGAATGTAAGGAATTTGAAAAACGGAGAAAAAATGGAAGGAAAGAAAAAGAGAAAAGAAAGGAAGAACTTGATAATTCTTATGCACTTGAATTGCCATAAATAGTAATCGATTATAGTGATAAGGATAATTATATAATTCTGATGTAAACATTACCAACCTTTGCAAGAAAAATATATAACTAAATGAATAAATATATTTATGTATAAATGTAGGAGATAGTTCTATGACCGATATATTTAATTGCAAGCATTTTCAAGGTTGTGCGTAAATGATACCATAATATACCGAATGAAAATAAAGGAAATTCACTCCATAAATGAATATGCATTTCTACGGAATATGATTGAAAACTCAAAATACAGTACGTGATATTTTTTTTATTTACACGACTACCTAAAAGGGGGGGGGAAGGGAGGGAAATAGGAGAAAATGGAAGCAAAAAGGCTCAAAGAGGGAGATGGAAGAAAGAAAAGGGAGATAGGGAAGGAGAAAAGGGAGGGGAAATGGAGGTAACTTAAAGAGGAGAGGTGGAAAGGGAGGGGAGAGGGAGATGGGGTCCAGGGAGAACGGAGGAAGTGGGAATGGTTCAGATGTAGGCGTGAATTTAAAGAAGATTTAGGAGTCAGGGAAAAGGGAGAGTTTGAGGAAGGAAAGGTGTTTGGTAGTATTATAATCTTAATTATTATCATCATTATTATTATTATTATCATTGTTTGTTTTATTATATTATTATTATTATATAGTATTATTATATTATATATAGCAGTAGTAGTAGTAGTAGTAGTAGTAGTATTACTATTATCATTATTATTATTAGTATCATTGTTGTTGTTGTTATTATTATTATCATTATTGTTATTACTATAAGTAATATCATCATCATTATTAATATTAATATTATCATTATTATTATTACTACCATTCTTCTTACCAGTATCAATCTTATTACAATTATAATTAAATTTCTCATTCATAATTATATTTTCCTCTTTTTATTATCATTATATTAATAATAATCATTTTCATCATTATTATTACCGTTGCTATCATCATTATATTGTTACTATTATTTTATTAGCTTATTACTGACAAGCTAGACAATAATAATATAACGGAGAGTATTCAGTCAATTGCATTAAATATAATCTCTCAACAAATTTAACGTTTACTAGATGTTTCTTAATATTTTTTGTTAACATTAAATTTGAATCTATTTATGATAAACTTGTTTGCATTGTAGTAAGGTTTTTCGTTGTTTTTCACACTTAGCCTCACGAAGCCTATTCCATGACAGCCACACATGACTATCGAAGTTTGAATAGATGAGTTATTCCATGATTAATTGACAATAATTATTTGAATAATGATAAGATCGTATTTCTGAAAGAACAGATCATCATATACAATTTTCTAAAACGAATTTCAATGTCAGGTAAGTTAGATGGCAACGATATATAGATGACCAAAGAAAACCAAAATAATGTTAAATAGATACAAGACAAACTAAAATATTTATTAATTTCTTCAGAGTTAAAACCCATTGTTCTTAATACGCCTGTTTTCTCGTTTTCCATAAGAAAAAGGAGACAAAAGACAAAGAATAAAAAGGTGTCTAAGCATTACATAAGAAAAAAAATAGCAACAACAACAATGATAATGATGTTGATAATAATTATTTTGATTATAGTAGTGGTGATAATCATATTAAAATATCGAAAATAATTAACAATAATAATTGCAATAATAGCAATGATAACGTTAATAATAATAAAGTGATAATGATAATGAAATAAATAATATGATAATAATAATGGTTATAATGAT
>NW_020872792.1:50131-52631 GCF_003789085.1 Penaeus vannamei | reverse complement strand
ATTGTCTGTCTGTCCGTCTGTTTGTTTGTCTCTCTCTTCTCTCTCCTCTCCCCCCTCCCCCCCTCTTCTTCCCTCTTCTCTCTCTCTCTCTCTCTCCTCCTCACCTCTCATTACCATTCCAACAACAAAGACATCAATTTTCGTGGGTAAGTGTTTACATTACAGAAGGAGAAATCTGATCTTTTTTAACCTTTTTTGCTAGTTTTTTCCCCTCCATGATTCATATATACGCCCCCTCCCCCCCCCCAAAAAAAAAAAAAAAAAAAAGATCTCACAAAGAACTGTACCAAAAATATTCAATACGTTTCACTATCAGACAACTTTTCATTCTGTTGAAGGATTCACATACACGTCTATAGAAAGAGACCATATGATATATACGGGACCATCGCATTACTTATTGGACAAAGAAAATGCCTAAGGAAGAAAGCATAATTTCAAAAGGCACTTTCATTATATATGATGTCAAAGATAATAAAAAAAAAAAGAAAATGGAAGAAATAGAAGAAAAAGGGATGATGAAATATAGAGCATAAGGCAATGAATAATTTTGATGGTGAATGGCAAGAAATGTTCAACACACACACACATACACATGCACACATAAACACACACACACACAAAGACACAAACACACACACACACACACACACACACACACACACACACACACACACACACACACACACACACACACACACACACACACACACACACACACACGAAAACATAAACACACACACACACACACACACACACACATGCTACACGCACAGCGTTAGGACAAGCAACAGGAGTATAATTAACTGGGCCATATAAGCAACCCTAATGCTGAAGGCACAAGCTAGCCCTAGAAGGCAGCCTCGTAATCTTAAATCACACACNTGTGTGTGTGTGTGTGTGTGTGTGTTGCACTCAATCAGACAAACAGACATAATATATATCACAAAAAAGTATAGAAAACTGGATTACTAGCAAAAGAACCGAAACATTATGTGAGTTCTGTCCGGTGCTTTATTCATGAAGAGCAAAGGGAGGCATGAATAAATGCACGTTATTCCTCTTTTTCTGTCCGTGTGATGTAGCGAGAGAGAGAGAGAGAGAGAGAGAGAGAGAGAGAGAGAGAGAGAGAGAGAGAGAGAGAGAGAGAGAGAGAGAGAGGGAGGGAGGGAGAGAGAGAGAGAGAGAGAGAGAGAGAGGGGGGGGGGGGGTTGAAGAACGATAAATAGAGAAAGAGAGGAGCAGAGAGTGGGTAAGGAGAGAGAAAGGGGGAGCAGAGAGAGAAAGAAAAAGGAAAAGAACAGAGAGAGAAAGAGAGGGGGAAGAGATGGAGAGAGAAATAGAGAAGGAAGCAACAAAAGAAGGAACAGAGGATGAGAAGGGCGAATGGAAATAAAAATGAGAGAAACAGTTCTAAAAAATATATGAAATAAGGAGAGGGAGAGAGGGCGATGGAACTGAGAAACAGAGAAAGAGAATGTGAAGAAAAGGAGAAAAAAGAGCGAAAGAAAAAAAACAGAAAGAAATAGAAGCAAAAAATGAATAAATAAAACAGGCAAAAAACAAAACAAAAGAAGCGAAGAAAATGGGAGAGGAAAGGAAAAAAAAACAACAACAGCAATGATAACAATGAATAAAAACCTTGCAGAATTATGCACCGTTAATATCCTTTGGCAAAATGGTTGTATCATTGTTATTTTAAAATATCTTCCGTTACTGTTTTTTTTTATCTTTATCTTTATTTTCATCGTTAGAGGAAGCGATTTGAAATAATATCAAATCACCATAATAATGATAATCAGGATAATTATGAAAATAACGTAGACCACAGAATAAAAGAGAAAAAAAAATGACACCTCATGTCTCAAAATGAGTTCTATTTTCATTTCCTTCTTTATTTATTCCTTATTGTTTTCTCTGTTTTCCTGATTCAGCAGATTTGTTTTTTGTGAGTTCGTAACTTGAAGAAGGCGAGGATAATACGTCACGAAGCGACATTAGGCGTTTCAAAATGGACAGTTTTTGTTTGTGTTTATTTCTAAAAATTGTCATACTTTGGTGTTTGTCCGGAATATATTTTGTCTTTGTGTTGTATTTCATTTGTGTGTGATTGTGTTTGAGAGGTTTGTTCGTGTGTGTGGTTGTGTGTGTGTGTGTGGTGTGTTGTGTGTGTGTGTGGTGTGTTTGTGTGTGTGTGTGTGTGTGTGTGTGTGTGTGTGTGTGTGTGTGTGTGTGTGTGTGTGTGTGTGTGTGTGTGTGTGTGTGTGTGTGTGTGTGTGTGTGTGTGTGTGTGTGTGTGTGTGTGTGTGTGTGTGTGTGTGTGTGTGCGTGTTTGAAGTATTTGTGTGAATCCTTTCGATGAAAAAAAAAATCAGATGAGGTATAATTCAAAGTATATATATCTTTTAACATCAACCTCAAACAAAATAAATAGCGGAAACCAAGCCATGATCAACAAAACCGAACGGAAAGGAAAAATGGCGGCAAAATGTTTTTACAC
>NW_020872792.1:30000-32500 GCF_003789085.1 Penaeus vannamei | reverse complement strand
TCTGTTTCCTTTCCTTTCCCTCTCTCTCTTCTTCTCCTCCTCCTCCTCCTTTACCCCTCCCCTTCTCCTTCCCCGAATTCTCCCTGATTCCTTCCCATCCACCTTCCCTTCCCCCCTCCCCCCTTCGTCACTCCCTTCCGTTATAACAAAACAAAGTAGATTAAGAAGAAGCCAAAGTCAAAGGAATCGGAGGAAGTCACATGAAAAAGTGTTTAATTATCATATGCTAATGATATCATGTTTTTTTTTTTCGTGAAAAATGCTAAGTACTGGTAATAAAAGTACATGAAGTTGTACGGTGAGAATATGTAAGTGAGATATATTACGTTATTAATGAATAAGTTGAATACTACGGATAAAAAAAAAAAAAAAAAAAAAACAATGTTTTTACGAACATTTAACGGATATGATAGATTGTGTTATTAATGCGAATGATGAATAAAACGAAATAGAAACAAAAATAATAAGAAGAAAGTACGGAAAGTATGGAAAAATGACGGATGAAAAACAATTAACAAAAACAAAAGTCACGGAAGTATAAAAAAAAAAAAAAAACAGTTACACAACATAAAGAAAAAAGGGAAAAATGGAAAAAAATCGGATAAAATTTTACGCAAAATTGGGGTTCGTGTTGAGTAACTTATAATTGAGAATTGATGTAAAGAGTGATAGGCCATTTAATCGAAGGTTTTAAATCGTGATCAATAATTAATGATAGATGTGAATAATGGTTGTTATGAATGGTATTCGTAATGATACCTATAATGCATAGTGCACTTAATGTATAATACATAATGAATAGTATTTGTAGCGGATAATCTTCTTAGTTGATTATATTTATAATGAATAAACTGATGAAGTGAATATTATTCGTATTGGAAAACATTGATAATGATTTATATTGATATTGAAAGAACTCAATATGAATAACTCATTCATGACTTTTACTCATAAACTGCGCTTTTTCCCGTTTGAGTGGAAAAGACACACGCACAAACGCACACACACGCGCGTGCACAAACTAATGATTTGTGGATTTGATGTTTCTCCTATCCTACTGGGTGCGTTGCATATAAGTGTGTATCTGTGTGTGTTGTGTTGTGTGTTTTTGTGTTGTGTGTGTGTGTGTGTGTGTTTGTGTGTGTGTGTGTTTGTGTGTGTGTTGTGTGTGTTTGTGTTGTGTGTGTGTGTGTGTTTGTGTGTGTGTTGTGTGTGTGTGTTTTGTGTTGTGTGTGTGTGTTTGTGTGTGTCTGTGTGTGTGTTTGTGTTGTGTGTGTGTGTTGTGCTGTTTGTGTTCTATCTGTGTGTATGTGTGTGTGTGTTGTGTTCTAATGTGTTGGTAATGATGTGTGTTGTTTGTGTTGTGTGTGTGTGTGTTGTAATATATTTCACTCCAGTTTACATAGTACACTTTCCTTTTATAATAATTATACATTTTTTTTGCGTTATCTTCTACATCTCCTCTCTCGCTTTTCATTAAACAAACGTTCTTTTATCACATTTCGAACAGATGCGAACATATTTTATTACGTATTTCTCAACTTCTCAAAATGATATAGCATATCCAGTTGCCAAATCCTGTTTTGTCTTTTTATTTCATTTTCTCCTTGTAATAATTTTACGTGTTTATTTGTTTATTTTCCTCTTCTTTTAAGATATAACCAAAACGACTTCCTTGCAAGTTTCCTCTTCCTCTTTCTGCAATTCAAGATTTTTACGAGCTCCGTGCAATGATATAACTCTACGTTGCACTCGAGCCTTTCATGCTCTTATGCAAAATAGAGATTTGCAATTCTTTGTTAACGTGAATCTGAACTAATCAACTTCCTTTGCAATATGCCAGTCATGTAGATATTCAACTTGCAGCATCACCATCATTATTGCAGACTTTTTGAGATCTTTTCAATCACGTGATCCGTTGCATGAATGAAACTGGTCATCGTGCACGTTTACCATGCAAGAGCAAGGGATGGGCGCCTTGGCATTCTTGCGGGAAAGATTATCATTTAAGGTTGAAAGTAGGAAGGTTAGTAGAAATCGAGAGAGAGAGAGAGAGGGAGAGATAGATAGATATTGATAGATAGATAGATAGAAAAGAGAGAGAGAGAGATGATGGAGAGAGGGAGAGATGGAGGGAGGGAGGGAGGAGGGAGAGGAGTAAGAGGAAGGGAGATGGATCGAGAGAGAGAAAGGAGAGAGAGAAGAGAGGGAGGAGAGAAAGAGAGAGAGAAAGAGTGGAGGAGAAAGAGTAGAGCCGAGAGAGGACGAGAGAGGAGGGAGGAGAGGAGGGAGAGGGGGGAGAGAGAGGGAGAGAGAGAGAGATAGAGAGAGGGAGAAGAGGAGGAGAGGAGAAGAGACAGTGAGAAGAGAGATCGAGAGAGAGAGGAGAGAGAGAGAAGATCAAAATCACAATGACCATTAAAAGGCAAGAAGGAAAACGATGCCATTTTGTCCTGGCCGCCGACGCCGACACCCGTTCGCAGAGGTCCCGGATGTTGTG
>NW_020872792.1:7500-27500 GCF_003789085.1 Penaeus vannamei | reverse complement strand
TTTCGGTATTTTATTTTCATTTTTAATTTGTCTAATAATCTATCAATATATTACAATTTTGAAAGACGCATATTCACTGATGTTGTTTTGTTTAAATTATGATCAGAACCATCGCCATATTATTGTTGCTGTTTTCAGATATAAAGATATTAAAGTTGTTGATTTGAAATTTGGACGGAAGTTTGAGAGATCTGATATCGTAATTTTCGTTTTCGTATTTTAATATATAATATTATATATTATATAATATATATATATATATATATTTATAGTATTATAGCTATATATTATATATATCTATTATAGTATATATATGTTAGTATATTGAGACAAACGATATTGTGGAAATTTATCGGTCAGGAGAGATTTTCCCGTTTTTCTAGGATTTTCCCGATTTCTAATGTTTTTCTTTTGTCTCATATTTAAATTATTCTAATTTATTATTATTTATTAATTACTAATCATTTTTATTTATTATGACTATTATCAGTTGACCATTTGCGATAGGTAGAATATCCGTTTTACCTGAAGTTTTTCTGCCCTCTCGCTCTCTGGGGTTTTGCTTTTTATCGTAATAAAATATCCCAGTTTCCTGTGCAGCGATTTTTTTGTCATAGAAAGAATATAATCACCCGTTTTCTGTTAATATTACTGCAATAACGAAATTCTCAATATGTGGGATTGTTTTTTTACACCGAGGAAATGTTCTGCATTTTCTGTGAATTTTACTACAAAGTATCCATAACGAACAAAAACCGTATTCCGGTTTGGTTTTCTAGATTAAAGTTTTCTTTATTTTTGCCTACCCCTTTTTATTTTGCCTACCTTGCCTACCTGATTTCAAATATTATTACGCGTAATGCGATATTAACACCTATACCGTTCTATAACTACCTAAACTTATTAAGTTATACTTAACTTAAACTTACCCTAGCTAGCCTAAGTTCTACCATTAAACTAAGCCTAGCCTTATACCTTTAACCCTACTCATAACTAACCTAAGCCTAATCCTATCTATCCTTAATCTAACCTAATAAACCTATCTATCCTATCCTACCTAGCCTAGCCTAACCTAATCTAACCCTAAAAGCATTTCTACCTAACCTAGCTATCCTACCTAACTAGCCATAGCTAATCTTAACCTAATCTAAACCTAACCTAGCCTATCCTATTCCTTACCTTAAAATCTAACCTAACCTATCATATCCTATCCTAACCTAGCCAGCTAAACCTAAATCCTAACCTTAGCCTAATTCACCCTAATCTAGCCTATTATCCTAAACGCTTAGCCTACTATCTTACCTAATAACCTAACCCTAGCCTATCCTATCCTAACCTTAATCCTAAACCTAACTAGCCTATCCTATCCTTACCTAGCCTAGCTAACCTAATCTAACCTAAGCTATCCTACCCTAACATCCTAATGCTTAGCCTAACCTAAACCTAACCTAACCTTAGCTACCCTAACCTACCCTAACCTAACCTAAACTCATCAACTTAACCTAAATCAGGGAAATTCAGTTAATAAAAAATAGGATAGGAGTTTATTAACAGACAAATACAAAGATAGAAGCATGTATAGACAAAACAACATAACGAAATGATAATGATAATGACGATAATAATTGTGATAATGTTGATAATAATTAATAATAATAGTAATAAGATGATAATAAAGATAATATGATGATAATAGTAATAATAATAAAAATAATATATTCTAGTTCTAATAGTATTATTGATAATAATATTATTAATAACAATAAAAACGATAATAATAATTAAATAATAAAAGGTATAAACAAACAAATGAATATAAGTAAATAATAAACATGGTATAAGTAAATAGATAAACAATGAATATAAATAAATAAATAAAACAAATGAAATATAGTAGTATTAAATAAATAAATAAACAAACCAACAAATAATATAAGTAAATAAATGAACAATGAATATAAGTAAAGATAAATAAATAGATTAAATAAACAACAAATGATATAAGTAAATAATAGATAGATAAATAAACAAATGAAAAAAACGCGAACAGCCCCTCGCCCGCCTTCCTCCGCTCCCGAAGCCGGTCCCCGGTTTCCCGAGATCCTGCGGGAGGCGGGGACGGAGGTGAAGGAGCCGAGAGATTCATGGCTGTTATCCACGCAGCTCGGACGCCCGATAAACACGGCGCTTATCTGATAACTCATCGACTATTCATGGAAACTCTTCTTCAGCTTGTTTAGGCCGGCTGCCGGGAGCGAGGAGGGGAGGGGGGGATAGAGGAGGGGAGGGGGTAGGGGGAGCGAGGGAGGGAGTGGGAGGGAGAGGAGCGGGGAGTAGAAGGAGAGGGGAGGGAGAGGGAGGGAGGGAGGGGGAGGGGGGGAGTGGAGGGGAGGAAAGGGGGAATGGGAGGGAGGGGGAGTGGAAAGGAGGGAGGGAGGGGAAGGGGGAGTGGAGGGAAGGGCGAGTGGAGGGAGGGAGAGGAGGGGAAAGGGGGGTGGAGGGAGGGGGAGGAGCGGGGAGGGGGGACGAAGGAGAGGAGTGGAAGGGGAGGGAGAGGGAGGGAGTGGAGGGGGCGGAGGAGGGGGGTCAAGGAATGGAGGGAGGGGGAAGCGGGGGGGGCGGAGGTCGAAGAGTGGAGGGGGAGCGAGGAAGGGGGTCGAAGGAATGGAGTGGAGGGGAGCGGGGGACGGGGGGGGGTTATGGAGACGTCCTGGCTTCTTGAGGGCATCCATCTCGCAGCTTCTGATCCCGGGAGATAAAAAAGGGGGGTTTCTTCCTTTTCTTTTTCTTCATTTATTTTCTTTTTTCTTTTGATTATCTGTTTCTCCTTTTTTCCTCTTTCTTCTTCCTTCTCTTTTTTTTCCTTTTTTTTTCTTTTCTTCTTTTTGATTTTCTTTTTTCTCTTTTTTTCTTCGTCCTTTTCTTCCTTTTCTTTTACTTTTTCTTTTCTTTTTTCTTCCTCCTCTCCTTCTCCGTCTTCTTCTTTCTTCTTTTCACTTTATTCTTCTCTTTTTGTTCTTCTTCTTCTTCTCTTTCTTTCCTTTCCCTCCTTCCATCTTGTCATCTCCTTTCTATATTGCTCCTGCGAAACCCCTTTCTTTACTTCTCCTGCCTCCCTCTTTTCTGCTCTCTCTCCCTATCTCTCGTCCTCTCTTTCTCGTCCCTGTAACCTCTCTCTTTATCTTTCTCTTCTCAAGATCTCTTTCCTCTCTCGCTCCCCTCCACTATCGTTCCTTTCTACCCTCCTCTTCTTCTCTCTATTTTCATTATCTCTCTCTCTCTCTCTCTCTCTCTCTCCCCTCTCCTCTCCTCTCTCTCCTCTTCTCCTCTCTCTCTCTCTCCTCACCTTCTCCTCTCTCCTCTCTCTCCTCTCTCTCTCTCTCTCTCTCTTCTCTCTCCTCTTCTCTCTCTGCTCTCTCTCTCTCTCTCTCTCTCTTCTGCAACCTTTCTTATCTCCATCTCTTCCTCTCCTTATTCCCCATCTCTTCCATCCCTCTCTTNGAGAGAGAACGAGGGAGAGCAGAGACGAGAGGCGCGAGCGGAGGGCGACGCAGAGCCAGAGAGAGCCGAGAGAGAGCACGAGAGACAAGCACGACGATCGAGAGGAGAGAGGGAGCAGAGAAGAGAGACGCAGCCACGAGACGAGATATCGAGAGACGACTGCTCGCGAACCGAGACCCGCAGACGAGAGAGAGTGGCGGAAAAGGCCGCAGCAGAGGAGGGACGCAGCTGCCAGGAGAAAGAGAGGGAAGCGAAGGAGAGAGAGAGGAGCGGAGTGAGGGAAGAACGAATGAGAGGGAAAGAGAGCGAGAGGAAGAGACAGGGAGCGCGAGAAGAAATGATGGGAGACGAGAAAAAAAATGGAAAGAGAGAGAGAGAGAGAGACTATTCACTATTAAAACCAACAACATTATTATCCTTCACTTTCGGTATTTTATTTCATTTTAGTCTAATAATATCATCAATATATCTATTAGTTGGTTTACATGCTGCTGAATTTGACGCATATTAACTCATGTTGTTTTGTTTAGAATTATGATCAGAACAGTCGCCATATTATTGTTGCTGTTTTCAGATATAAAAGATATAAATTGAGCTTTGATTTGACCGTTTTGATCTGAAGTTCGGAGATCTGATTTATCCGTATTTTCGCGTTCGTCACTTGTGCTACTCAAACTGTACTTTATTCTACTATATATGCTGCTGTGCCTGCCTTAAGTATATAGTATATTAATCATTAGTACTATATATATACTATATACATATATATATATTATACTAACTTATATATTATATATATGCTATACTCAACATGATATGAACTACTAATAAATATATAACATACATATTCCTACTAATATCTACTATATAATATTATACTATATATATATATATACACCTTATATACTTATATATACTACTACTTACTATACTACCTATACATTATACTATAGTATCAAACTCTATATAATATATATATATTCATATATATATATATAGTATATTATATACTATTTATATAAAATATATATATATATATAAATATATATTATATCATATATATAAATATATATATATATCTATATATATACTATATATATATATATATATATATATATATTAATATATATATACTATATATATATATATGATATATATATATATATGTAATATATATATATATAATATATTATATATATATATATTTATATATATATATATACTTATATATATATATATTATAATATATATATATATATATATATATATATATATATATATATATATATAAATATATATTTATATACTAATATATATACAATATATATATATATCTATATCTATATAATAATATATATATATATATTATATATGTATATATATATATATATATATATTATATGATATATATACTATTATATATATAAATATATATATTATATACTAGATATAATTAGATATATTTATATAGATTATATAATATTATATATATTTATGTATATATATACTTATATTATATGTATATATATATACTACTATATATATACTATGTATTAAATAATATTATATATTACTACTACTATATATATATATATATTACATATATATATGCATATATCATACAATACTATTATTAACATATATATACTATAAATATATATATATATACTATAACATACCTACTACTCTACAATATATAAATACCTATATATATACTATAGTATATATAACTACTATATATATTACTATATTATATATATATATACTATATAATTACATAATACAGATATACTATACATACCCTATGTATATATCATATATATTATACTATATTTATACTACTATATACTATATTATATATATAGACCTATATACTATAAACTATATACTATAATATATATATATATTATATATATATAAATATAATTTTATATATATATCATATATATATATATATATATATATATATATATATGTATATATATTTATATATATATATATATAAATATATATATAAATATAAAATATATATATATAATTATAAATATATATATATATTATATATATATTTATATATATATTATATAATATATATATCTTATATGTATACAACAAGGAAATTATTTAGGTAGATTTCCCGTTTCTATGAATTTCCCCGATTTATTTTTCTTTTTTTCTTTTATTTATATATATTTTATTTTATTATTTTTATTATTATCATTTGGATTATCATTATTATTATCAGTTGACGTTTGCGATAGGGAATTCCGTTTACCTGAAAGTTTCTGCCTTGTTTGTTTGCTTTTTACGTAATAAAATATCCAGTTTTCTGTGAGTTTCTGCATAACGAAATATCCCGTTTTCTGTTAATTTACTGCATAACGAAATTCTCATATATGTGGATTTTCTACACCAGGAAATGTCGCATTTTCTGTGAATTTTCAGCATAACAAAGTATCCATAAACCGTTTCCGGTGTGTTTTCTAAAGATTTACAGTTTTCTATTTGCCTACCCTGATTTCAATATTACCTAATGCGATATAACCTAACCTAGCCTAACTTAACTTAAGTTAACTTAACTTAACTTACCTAGCCTAGCCTACCCTAACCTAGCCTAGCCTATCTTACCTAATCATAACCTAACCTAGCCTGTATCCTATCTACCTTAATCTAACCAACCTATCCTATCCTATCCTACCCTAGCCTAGCCTAACCTAATCTAAACCTAGCCTATTCTACCTAACCTAGCCTACCTACCCCTAACCTAGCCTAGCCTATCTTAACCTAATCTAACCTAACCTAGCCTATCCTATCCTACCTTAATCTAACCTAACCTATCCTAAACTCCTAGCCTAGCCTAACCTAATCTAACCTAGCCTATTCTACCCTAACCTAGCCTATCCTACCCTAACCTAGCCTAGCCTATCTTACCCTAATCTAACCTAACCTAGCCTATCCTATCCTACCTTAATCTAACCTAACCTAGCCTATCCTATCCTACCCTAGCCTAGCCTAACCTAATCTAACCTAGCCTATCCTACCCTAACCTATCCTATGCTAGCCTAACCTAACCTAACCTAACCTAACCTAGCCTACCCTAACCTACCCTAACCTAACCTAACCTCATCTAACTTAACCTAAATCAGGGAAATTCAGTTAATAAAAAATAGGATAGTGAGTTTATTAACAGACAAATACAAAGATAGAGCATGTATAGACAAAACAACCATAACGAAATGATAATGATAATGACGATAATAATTGTGATAATGTTGATAATATTAATAATAATAGTAATAATGATGATAATAAAGATAATATGATGATAATAGTAATAATAATAATAATAATATATTCTAGTTCTAATAGTATTATTGATAATAATATTATTAATAACAATAAAAACGATAATAATAATAATATAAATTAAACAAACAAATGAATATAAGTAAATAAATAAACAAATGAATATAAGTAAATAGATAAACAAATGAATATAAATAAATAAATAAACAAATAATATAAGTATTAAATAATAAATAAACAAACAAACAATGAACAAATGAATATAAGTAAATAGATAAATAAATAGATAAATAAACAAACAAATGAATATAAGTAAATAAATAGATAGATAAATAAACAAATGAATAAAAAAAAAACGCGAACAGCCCCCTCGCCCGCCTTCCCTCCGCTCCCGAAGCCGGTCCCCCGGTTTCCCGAGATCCTGCGGGAGGCGGGGACGGAGGTGAAGGAGCCGAGAGATTCATGGCTGTTATCCACGCAGCTCGGACGCCCGATAAACACGGCGCTTATCTGATAACTCATCGACTATTCATGGGAACTCTTCTTCAGCTTGTTTAGCCGGCTGCCGGGAGCGAGGGGAGGGGGGGATAGAAGGAGGGGGTAGGGGGGAGGGGAGGGGAGTGGGAGGGAGAGGGAGCGGGGAGTAGAAGGGAGAGGAGGGAGGGGAGGGAGGGAAGGGGAGGGGGGAGTGGAGGGGAGGAAAGGGGGAATGGAGGGAGGGAGGGGAGTGGAAAGGAGGGAAGAGGAGGGAAGGGGGAGTGGAGGGAAGGCGAGTGGAAGGGAAGGGAGGGGAAGGGAGTGGAGGGAGGGGGAGGGAGGGAGGGGGGACGAAGGAGAGGAGTGGAGGGGAGGAGAGGGAGGAGAGTGGAGGGAGGGAGGAGGGGGGTCGAAGGAGGAGGGGAGCGGGGGGGGCGGAGGTCGGAGTGGAGGGGGAGCGGGTCGAAGGAATGGAGTGGAGGGGAGCGGGGGACGGAGGGGGGGTATGGAGACGTCCTGGCTTCTTGAGGGCATCCATCTCGCAGCTTCTGATCCCGGGAGATAAAAAAGGGGGTTTCTTCCTTTTTCTTTTTCTTCATTTAATTTTCTTTTGATTATCTGTTTCTCCTTTTTTCTTCCTCTTCTTCCTTCTCTTTTTTCCTTTTTTTTTCTTTTCTTCTTTTGATTTTCTTTTTCTCTTTTTTTCTTCGTCCTTTTCTTCCTTTTCTTTTACTTTTTTCTTTTCTTTTTCTTCCTCCTCCTCTTCTCCGTCTTCTTCTTTTCACTTTATTCTTCTCCTTTCTTGTTCTTCTTCTTTCTCTTCTTCCCTTTTCCCTCCTTCCATCTTGTCATCTCCCTTTCTATATTGCTCCTGCGAAACCCTACTTTCTTTATCTTTCTCTTCTCCCTCGCCTCCCCTCCCATTTCTGCTCTCTCTCCCTATCTCTCCGTCCTCTCTTTCTCGTCCCTGTAACCTCTCTCCTTTTCTCTTCCTCTCCCTCAAGATCTCTCTTTCTCTCTCGCTCCCCTCCACCTATCGTTCCTTTCTACCTCTCCCCTTCCTTCTCTCCTCTATTTTCATTACTCTCTCTCTCTCTCTCTCTCTCTCTCTCTCTCTCTTCTCTCTCTCTCTCTCTCTCTCTCTCTCTCTCTCTCTCTCTCTCTCTCTCTTTCTTGCAACCTTTCTTATTCTCCATCTCTTCCTCTTCTTATTCCATCTCTCCATCCCTCTCTTCCTCATTCTCATCCTCCTCTCTCCCCCTCCCTCCCTTCCATTACAAACAATCTTACCCTCCATCTCTCTCTTCTCCCTTCTCTCTCTTCTCCTTCTCACCTTCTCTCCTTCACCCCTCTCTATCTCTCCATCTTTCCCTCACTCCCTTTAACCCCCATCTCTACCCCCCACCTTTATACCAGTAGCCAGGACCTTTCTCCAATCTCCGCCTCATGTTTGGTTGTGAAGGATAGAAGAAAAATACATTTCTCATTGTTTGTTTGTCACTGTCTATCTTTCCATCTGTAAACTATATCTCTATGTTTGTGTGTATATGTATGTTTATCTGTGTTTGCGGGGGGGGGGGTTGTGTGTGTGGGGGGGGGGGTGTGTTGTGTTGTGTGTGTGTGTGTGTGGTGTGTGTGTGTATGTATTGTGTGTGTGTATGTGTTGTGTGTGTGTGTGTATCTATGTGTGTATCTGTGTGTGTGTGTGTGTGTGTGGATCTGTCTGTCAGTCTGTCTATGTCTATCTGTCTGTGTAAACACTATATTTCAAAAAAAAAAAAAAAGGGGCTCGCGAACTCCGTTTTCTTTACCCGACGAACTCGAAAGAAAGAAAACGGACGCCCGGTTACCCCCATCGACGAAAAGTTACAAGCAAGATCGTATCATCCTCCAGTCAATCTTTTTTTCCCCTTACAAGTGGTAATATACGTTCTCAGAGATCGGAAGAACAAAAACAGAAAAACAAAAACAGACAAAAAAAATGCAAAGTGAGTCGGGGAATAACAATTCATAGGTAGGGTAGGGAGGGAGATGGGGGGAGGAGGACATTCATAGGGTAGGTAGGGAAGGAGGGGGAGGGTGGTGGGTTAGGGAGGAGCATTCATAGAGTAGGGGTAGGAAGGGAGATGGGAAGGGGGGGGTGAGTAGGGAGGAACATTCATAGGCAGGGTAGGGAGGGAGATGGGAGAGGGAGGGGAGGGAGGAACATTCATAGGGTAGGGAGGGAGGTGGAGCATGGAGGAACATTCATAGGGTAGGATAGGGAGAGGAGGGGAGGGGTAGGGGGGGAGGGAGATGGGGATGGGGGGTAGGGAGGAACATTCATAGGGTAGGGAGGAGATGGGAAGGGGGGAGGGGGGAGGGAGGAACATTCATAGGGTAGGGTAGGAAGGGAGATGGGAGGGGTAGGCTAGAGGGAGATGGGAGGGGGGGTAGGGAGGAACATCATAGGCTAGGGTTGAAGGGAGTGGGGAAGGGGGAGGGGGGAGGGAGATGGGGAGGGCGGAGGGGGGGGGGGAACATTCATAGGCTAGGGTTGGAAGGGAGATGGAAGGGGAGGGGGAGGGTAGGATAGGAAAGGAGATGGGGAGAGGGGGGGGAGTAGGGAGGAACATACACAGGTAGGATAGGAAGGGATAAGGGGGGGGTAGGGGGGTAGGGAGTAACCAACGTGAAATAGGGATAGCTATGCGGTCCTAGGGGGGGGAGGTAGGGGTAAGAGAGAGGGGAGGGGGAGAGGAATTGAGGGGGAAGTTGATGGGCGTT
The DNA here is from genome assembly GCF_003789085.1 of Penaeus vannamei. Classification (NCBI taxonomy): domain Eukaryota; kingdom Metazoa; phylum Arthropoda; class Malacostraca; order Decapoda; family Penaeidae; genus Penaeus; species Penaeus vannamei. Next base: position 17,450 of record NW_020872792.1, on the reverse strand, counting down.
CTAAGGGCCTGGGTGGGCGTGCTGGGTGAAATGTGCGGCAGGTGCTCACGCCCACCTCGCCAGGCTCAATCACTGGACGCTCAGCCGATCAGCCTTTGCGGGTTTCGGTTTCGCCTTTTCTGTTCCTCGTCCCTCGCGTGTGTGTGTGGGGGGGGGGAGGCTCTCTGTCTCTGTCTGTCTGTCTGTCTCTGTCTCTCTCTCTCTCTCTCTCTCTCTCTCTCTCTCTCTCTCTCTCTCTCTCTCTCTCTCTCTCTCTCTCTCTCTCTCTCTCTCTCTCTTCTCTCTTCTCTCTCTCTCTCTTCTCTCTCTCTCTCTCTCTCTCTCTCTCTCTCTCTCTCTCTCTCTCTCTCTCTCTCTCTCTCTGTCTTCTCTCTCTCTCTCTCTCTCCTCTCTCTCTCTCTCTCTCTCTCTCTCTCTCTCTCTTCTCTCTCTCTCTCTCTCTCTCTCTCTATCTCTATAATTATATATATATATATATATATATTATATATATATATATATATTATTATATGTATGTATGTATGTATATGTGTACATATACATACATACATACATACATGCATCATTTTGTGTCCATGTGCCTTCGCAATATTTCAACAAGGATACATTAATAACCCGAGTCGCATTTGGCATTCCAGCTGCACGACGGACGATATCAATATTCGCCAGAAGCCTGTCATCCCGTGTGTCTGTCTGTCCATGCGTATTTTGTTTATAAAAAAAAAAAACGATACATAAGTGATACATCCTTTTGATAATATTATGTCATTCCAGCTGTTTCATATCCGATTTTTATTTATTATTATTCAGCATATTGCCGTTAAAAGGATTGAATTATTAGCTCGTGATCGGATTGCAGATACGGTATTCTAGGTAATAATTATCAAATATCAGTTTTTTGATACCGAATATAGGATGATGGATACTAGATACCAGATACAGTGTTTTCATTGATACCAAATACTGAATACCTTATAGTAGATGCCTGGTATTAGATGCGCACAACCATTAGATTAAAAAAAAACTAGATAACAAAGACTAGTTACCAGATATTAGATACCAGGCCTTATATAACAGATACTAGGTACTACAAATGAGGTATAAGGTACCAGTTTTTTTTATATTAGCTTTTAAATAACATATACATGATACCAGATACGAGGTACCACACAACAGAAAATAGTACTAGATATACAGAATGCAGGATGATAGATACAAGAAATACCAAATACCATAGGCAAGATCCAGGTTATTAAATACAGACTATTAGATGCAGAATGCTAGATACTTCATACCAGATAACAGATATTATATAGCGGATACCAGATACCTGATATAGTATCAGATACAGATACCAGCAATTCATCTTATCAGTATCTACGTGAACTTGCTTCAAGGAAAACACTCGTACGCAGTAAGTAGAAACTATACAAATATTTACAAAAGACTGATAGAGAGATGGAGAGAGAGAGAGAGTGAAAGAAAGAGAAAGAGAATGATAGTGAGAGAGAGGGGGGAAGAGGAAGAGAGAGAGAGAGAGAAGAGAGAAGAGAGAGAGAAAGAGAGGACGAGAGAGAGGAGAGGAGAGAGAGAGAGAGAGAGAGAGAGAGAGGGAAGGGGAGAGAAAGAGAATGAGAAAGAGAGAGAGAGCGACAGACAGACAGACTGAGAAAAAGAGCAAAGGAGAGAGAGAATATATTCACAAAATTATAGAACTACGTGATATTCATCTAATGTAATATTTTCTTTTCCAACTTTAAGCATCTCGTTCCATCCATGTCTTTCACAAGGTTCTAACTTTCGATAAGTCCATTGATCAAATGTATTATCAAACGTATGTATATTATTTTCTTAATGTATTCTTTTCGTTTTAATTGAAGGTCTTTCTCACTCTAGTCTTAGAACTTCCCTCTAACTTTAAGTCATTCGTTCCAACTGTAGGTCTTTCATTACAGCTGTGTAAGTCGTCCTGTTCAATCTTAGATATTTCAATAAAACTGTAAAACTGTAAATTGTCTTTCGGGCCAACTATTGGTCTTTCACTCCAGCCTTAGGTCTTTTACTCAAACTCGAAGTCTTTCACTAAACATGTAGTTTTGTCACTAAACTGGAGGTCTTTCACTGAAACTCTAAGTCTCACTAAAACTGTAGGTATTTCGCTAAAACCTTAGGTCTTTCACGAAAACTAGATTTTTTACACTAAAACCTTAGGTCTTTCACTAAAACTTTAGATTTTTTAAACTAAAACTGTAAGTCTTTCACTAGAACTAGGTTTTTCATTTAACCTGTAGGACTTTCACTAAACTTTTAGGGCTTTCACGAAACCGTATCTTCCTCTCGAACTGTAGATTTTTCGCTTCAACTCGATACCCTTCGTTCCAACTGGAATTTACTCTTGAATTCCAACTTTCGCTATCTCCCTCCCTCCCTCCTCCCCTTACCCCCCACCCACCCATTACACACGTTAAGAGACCACTCGAAAAGAAAATAATAATGATAATGATGATGATGATAATAAAAGATAATAATAATGATAATAATGATAATAATAATAATAATAATAGTAAAACAGACTGCACACACTCGCATCCTCTCGGTAGAATGGCGAGGTGAGAGAAAACGCGGCCATTGGCGAGGCGAGAGGACAGCGCAAGGAGGCTCCCCTTTCAGCAGTCGTGGATCGGCGTCGGTTTCGTGTCTCGCTGTCTTCTTTGATGTGCAAATGAGGCTGTGCTCGGGATAGGGTGGTTTGCTGCTTTATCAGAGATGGCGTTTGTTTTTTTTTTCTCTCTCTCTCTCTCTCTTCTTCTTTTGTGATTTGAAATGTCTTGTTTGGGTTGTTGTTAATAATACACCTGAAGATGCATGCGCACCCGCATACATACAAGCAGCGCGCACACACAACACACACCACACACACACACACACACACACCACACACCACACACACACACACACACACACACACACACACACGACACACACACACACACACACACACACACACACACACACACACACACTTGCAACGCGCATTATACACATAATGTATATATGTATGTGTGCGCGTGCGTGTATATGCAGATCGATAGAGTATAGATATACAAATACAGATATATACAGAATATATACATACACCTACCCACGCATACGTAAGAGAGAAAGAAAATACCTTTTCTTTTTCTTTCTTCTTCCTCGTTACACATAACACGACGCGACGGCCCCAACACCCCCTCTCCTCCTCCTCCCTCGCCCCCTCCCCCCCTCCCCCCCTCCCCGAGAGTTAACGACGCAAATGCTAATAATTACGCGTCATCGTCGGATCCGACCGACTCGTACAGGCTGTCGGGAGGAAAAGTTAAGGAATCGTAAACCGCATCGCGGGCGGTCGTAAAAGAGAGGCGGAAACGGGGATTGGTCTGCTTCGTGCATCCCCCCCCCTCTCTGTGTNTCTCTCTCTCTCTCTCTCTCTCATCTCTCTCTCTCTCTCTCTCTCTCTCTTCTCTCTCTCCCTCTCTCTCTCTCTCTCTCTCTCTCCTTCCCCCTCTGATCTCCCCTCTTGTCTTGCGTCTTCTTAGTGAGGGGAGAAAAGGGACGTTCTCAATCCACAATTACTCCATATCAGATGATCCAAGCTTATCTTCCAATATGTATCCTCGATGTATCTTTTGGAAATTATTTCAACAGAAGCACCTTACCTTTGGTCTGTTCCTGGGGTATCTCTCTCTCTTTTACTAGATTTTGTTCTCTCTCTCTCTCTCTCTCTCTCTCTCTCTCTCTCTATATATATATGTATTATATTATATATATATATATTATATATATATATATATATATATATATATATATATATATATATATATCCTCTTTCTCTTCTTTGTCTCCCTCTCGTCTTCGTTTCTCGTACAATCTTGCAATCTAAATACATCCTGATCTTTATAAAACACGCTTTATATTATTTCTATTTCCACAGAAGTGCTACATTTTCAGAGAAAAAATATATACATATCCCGCACCTCTCTCTTTAGCGTTCATAAATGTTCGTAAGTCTTCAGAAAAGAAAAAAATAAATCCCAAAATATAAGTGTTACTAAATGCTCCTGCCTCAAAAACAATAAGTAAAAATATAGAAAAAAAGATAAAATTAAAAATACCTAACGTCCACAGATATCTAAAATGTCTAAAAAAAATAATAATAAGTAAGTAAAGTAAAAAATAAACGCCAACCCCCTTACCTGTACCTGCGACGTTCCAAAAATGTTCCCCAGTCTTCAGAAAAGCCACATTATAGCGCCGTTCTCTCACTGCTTACATCTCCCTCCTTGCTCTTGCCTAATCTCCGTACGTGCTGGCTTGTTGGGAAAGCCCTTAATTATCACGGCATTACACTCCTTTTTCCCCCGGACTGAGGCATAAGAGCGAAATTAGCTTTTTAACGAAAGGGGAGGTGAGTTTTACTTGACTTCGGGAGCGTGTGAAGTCATTTTACGGAGCATTTTTTGGGATTAGTTTTAGTTTATTTTTTGATGTTCTTATTTGGGGGATTATTTTAATGAGCTTTTCTGGAATTAATTTATTTTTATGTGTATTTACAGAGCGCTTTTGGAATGAATTTTAGTGTGTTTTTTTATGTTCTTATTTAGGAAAATATTTTACTGAGCATTTTTGGAATTGATTTTAGTTTGTCTTTTTGAATATTGCGTATTTTGGGAATTATTTTAGGTTTGGAATTAATCCTTTTGTTATTCTTATTTTGGGGGAAATTATTACCAGTAGTACTTTTGGAATTAATTATAGTTATTTTTTTATTCTTATTCTAATCATGTTACATATTACTTTTGACATCATCTATATTTTTCTTTTTATCCTATATCTACTTTTATTTCTTTATTTTCTTTTTCGGATTTTCTTCCTTTCTTATCTCCATCTTTCTCTTTCTTTTTCTTTTCTTCTTATTCATTATTGTTATTATCGTCCTTTATTTTTCTTTTTTACATCTGTTGTTTCCCGTTTCTCGCTCCATTTATCATCATTTCTGTTATTACGATTTTCGTTCTTTCTTTCTTATTCTTTTTATTTTCCTCTACTCATTTCTTTCTTAGCTTTCGTGAATTATTTTCTCTAAATATTCTCAGGCTCTATTTATTTTTCAATTTCTCCCTCTTTCACAATTCTCTGTTTTCTTAGTTCCCCTTTCTTCTCCAGCTTACATCATTATTCGCATCTCTCCCCTTTCTCCTTCTTTACCTTCTACCCTCTCTCCGTGCTTCTTTCTCTCTGTTATGTATATACTCCCTTCTTAAGCCTCCTCTTCCCTCCTCTCCCTTTCCCCTTCTCTTCCCTTCCTCTCCCCTCCTCTCCTCCCCTCCTCCTCCTCTTCTCTTCCCCTCCTCTTTCTTCCCTTCCCCTCCTCCTCCCTCTCACCTCCCCTACTCTCCCCTCTTCTCCCTCTCCTCTCCCCTTCCTTTCCTTTCCTTTCCCCCATTCTCTACCCTCCTCTCCCCTCCTCTCCCTTTCCTCTCCTCTTCCCTTCCCCACCACTCACCCAAGGGAAAGATTCCATGACAGTTTGACAAGTGTGTTCTTTGAATTTCTTACCCTCCTCCTTTCTTACCTCTTCTTCCCCTTATTACCCCAGTCCCCTCTTATTCTCATTTCCTCTTTCATTTTCTATGTCCTCCTTCTTATCTTCCCTTCCCTGTTTTCCCCTTGTTTCTTCCCCTTTCCTTCTCCCCACCTCTCTCCTCATCTCCTCCTCCACTTCCCTTTCTACCAATCCTCGTCTCCCTCTCCCTTCTCCCTTCTCCTCTCCCTCTCTCCCATATCCCTCTTTCCCCCTTCTCCTACTCCTCACCCTCTTCTCATATCTCCCTCTTCCCCATCCTCTTCCCATGTCTCCCTCTTCCCCTCTCCTCCCCCAGTCTCCGTCCCCCATCTCCCAACTCCCTTCCTACCAAATCCTCTCCCTCTTTCTCCCTTCTCCCTCATCCCCTCTCTCCTCTCCCTTCTCCCTTCTCCTCCTCTTCCCCTTATTTCCCTCCTCCCTCTCCCCTCTTCTCCTCTCCTTCTCCCCTCTTCCCCTCTCCTCTCCTTCCTCCCCCTTCTCCCTTGTTCCCCTCATCCCCTCCCCAATTCCCCTGGACCCACTCTTCCACATTTCTTCAATTTCGTTACTTCCCTTGCCTCGGGTAATGAGATGCCGGAGGGAGAGGTATATGCTTAATGATATCATCTCCTTGTTTTCGGTCCAATAAAAATGTTTCTCGGAAGCTTGTCTCTCGGAGCGAAGGACTTTTTCCTTGGCGTTTTTTTGTGGAAAGGGACACTCCGGTTGGTCGTGTCCCGTGTGCAGGCAGGGGGCGCTTTTGTGTGGCGGGGGTCTGTGATGCGTTTCTGTGAGTGTTTGTTTTGTGTGTGTGGGGGGGGGGAGGTGTGTGTTTGTGTGTGGCGGGGTTGTGCGTGTGTTTATTGCGTGTTGTGGTGTTTGTGTGTTGTTTGTGGTGTGTGTTTGTGTGTTGGCATGTGTTGTGGTGTGTGTGTTTGTTTTATGTGTTTGTTTGTGTGTGTGTGTGTGTGCGTTTGTGTTTATTTTCTGTGTGTTGTGTGTGTTGTCTGTGTGTGTGAGCATGTCTGTGTGTATGTGTGCGTTTGCATGTGCGCTTATGTGTGCGTGCAAGACAGCTGTTTGTCCCGTCCTTTGTGTCCGCGTATATGCAATCCTATCCACCGATTCAACTGCAACAACAAATCCTCAGATACAATCCTATATACGAACGCTAAAAAATATTCGGATAAAAACATAAACAATAATGATAAATTTATACATAATTTGATAAATAAACAAAATAAATGGATAGAAAAATTAGATTCGTATAAAGGAAAAGGGGGGTGGTGGGGGTGGATGGGGTGGGGGGGGCGAGAGGAGAGAACTAGATCGTAAGAAAGAGAAAAATATATTAGAAAAAAAATGAGAGCAAGGAGCTTAACCTATTGTGAAGGAGAGAGAGGCGCCGGTAAGTTGCAGGTTTATTGTTTTACCGAGGTTCTTTACCTCCTCCTCCTCCTCCTCTTCCTCTTTCTACTCCTCCTCCTCTCCTCTCCCCTCTTCTTCTTTCTACTCTACTCCTCCTCTTCCCTCCTCCTCCTCTTCTTCTTTCTACTCCTCCTCCTCTTTCCTCCTCCTCTTTCTCTTCCTACTACTCCTCCTCTTCCTCCTCTTCCTCTTCTTCTTTTCTATTCTTTCTATTGCCTCCTCCTCTTCCTCTCCTCCTCTTTCTACTCCTCTTCCTCTTTCTACTACTCTTCCTCCTCCTCCTACTCTTCCTCATCATCACCTACGCCTCCTCCTCTTTCTACTCCTCCTCATCATCACCTTTCGCCTTCCTCCTCTTCTACTCCTCATCCTCATCCTCTCCTCTTATTTCCCTTGTCCTCCTCTTTTACTCTACCTTCCTCCCTACATCCTTTTCTGCTTCTATTCTTCTCTTCCTCTCCCTCCTCCCCTCCTTCCTCTCCTCCTCTTCCTTCCTCTTCCTCTCCTCCTCCCTCCTCTCCCCCTCCCTTCCTCTTCCCTCCCTCCCTCTTCCCCTCCCTCCCTCCCTCCCTCCCTCCCTCCCTCCCTCCCTCCCTCCTTCCCTCCCTCCCTCCCTCGCCTCCCTCCCTCCCTCCCCTTCCCTCCTCCTCTCCTCCTCCCCTCCCTCCCTCCTTCCCTCCTCCCTCCCTCCTCTCCCTCCCTCCCCTCCTCCCTCCCTTCCCCTCCCTCCTCCCTCCTCTTTCCTCCCCCCTCCTGCCACAATTGGATTCTCTTCTTGTCGTGTTATTTGCGGTTGTAATTCCTCAGTTTGCTTTTCTTATCTTTTATCCTCGTCTTCTCTTCACCTATTTTCTTCGTGTAGATTTATGGCTTTATTTATTTATTTATTTATTATTTTGGTTGATCTCACTTTGTTTGAGTCTTATAAAAAAACGTTATTCATTCTTTAATTCTTTTTTTCGTTTTCTTTATTACTATCATTTTTTTCGTTTTCTTTTTTATTGTTGTTTTCTTTATTACTATCGTTATTATTCGTTCTTTATTTTTTTTCCTTATTATTATTATTATTATCATTACTGGTTCTTTATTTCTTTTTCTTTTCCTTTACTGTTTTCCTTTTATCAATATCATCATTATTCATTATCATTTTTTTATTCTTTTCCTTGTCATATTTTTCCTTAATGATAATAAAACTTAATAATGATATAACTAATGATAATGATGATGAAATAACAATTAATGATAATAATAAGATGATAATAGATAATAATTATAATAAAAAAAATGATAAAGAAAATAATAACAAAATAAGGAGAGATGTAATAGACGTAAATAGTAATTGAAATAAAATGACAATAAAAAAGTTGATAATGACAAAATAAAACGATAAGGTTAATAATAACTGCAATAAAATCACATTGATAGATAAATAAAATACATTCCAATGATACCAAATCAAAGAACCAAATACGGCACTGATATTCGACGAGAAATAAAGAAAAACAAGAAAAGATAAGAAATGTGGATAAATAACAAAATGATGATGATATTATTAATCATAATAGTAATAATAATAATAATAATAATAATGATAATGATAATGATGATAATAATAATAATAATAATAATATAATAATAATAATAATGATATAATAATCATAATAATAATAATAATCATAATAATGATAACATTAATAATGATAATAATAATAATAAAATACAATAACAATAATAATATAATGATAATGATAACAATAATGATAAAATTATAATAAAAATAATAATAATAATAATGATATAATAATAATAATAATAATAATATAATAATAATAATAATAATAATGATAACAATAATAATAATAATGATAATAATAATAATAATAATAATAATAATAATAACAATAAGAATCATAATGATAATAATAATGATAATAATGAAACATTAATAATGATAATAAATAATAATAATAATAATAATAAATTAGTAATGATAATAGAAAATAATTATAATATTGATAATAACAATAATGATAATGATAATGATAAACACTAATGATGATATTGAATAATAATAATAAGAAGAAAAAAAAGAAAAACAATAATAATAATAATAACTAAAGCCACAAGACAGGCGAGGATTTTCAGAGCTTTAGGGAAGAGGCTGAGGCATAGGGGGGGGGTTAGGGAGGGAGAGAGGGGGGGGTGGCTGAGGTTGGTTTTGTGCGGCACAAATCAAATCCTTATTGACAGGGTGGAGTAGCAGTCTATTGTCCTGTCTGTCCTTGTTTGCTGTTTCCTCTTTCATTTGTTTTCTGATTTATGTCTCTCTTGTTTCTTTTGTTTGTATTTTTGTCTTTGTTTTGTTGTTGTTGTTGTTTGTATCTATGTGTGTATGTATGTTTGATTTTATTTATCAATCAGTTTATTGTATATTTCTCTTCTTTCTCTTCTCTCTCTCTCTCTCTTCCTCTCTTTTTTCGCAGAAAATCAAATCGAAAGGTTGCAAAATTCAAATTCACTGAGAGAGAGAGAGAGAGAGAGAGAGAGAGAGAGAGAGAGAGAGAGAGAGAGAGAGAGAGAGAGAGAGAGAGAGAGAGAGAGAGAGAGAGAGAGAGAGAGAGAGAGAGAGACAGACAGACAGACAGATAAACCGACAGGTAGGCAGACAGACAGACTGATATATAGACACCCACACAGACCAGATAAACACACACACGCAGACACACAGACAGACAGACATAACCAGATACACAGACAGACACACACACACGCAAACACACAGACACACAGACAGATACACAGACAGCCAGACGCACAGATAGAAAGACACAGCCAGACACACAGGCAAACAGGCAGACAGACAGACAGAGAAAGAGAGACAGTGAAAAAGAGGGAGAGATAAGGAAACTATAGAAAT
>NW_020872790.1:47500-55000 GCF_003789085.1 Penaeus vannamei | reverse complement strand
CATCACAAATTTGAGGATATTCTTAAAAACTCTATCATAATATATTTCAGTATATCATCAACTACCTGTAATGAAACTACCCTAGAAAAATAATATCCCCAGATAAAGCAAGCCCCCAATAGAAAACCAGTTCCAAATGATTCTGGGAAATTTTGAGTGCTTTTGCATACAAGCACATAAAAAACACTAATACACCTTTGCTAATAAAAAAAAAAACACCTACACTGTGGTGGTTTTGGGGAGAGTGACAAAAACTGCATTGTCTTCTGTGTGTGATGGAAGGTCCCAGACTTTGCTCATGAGAGCCTGGATGCCATCTCGGGCCAGACTCTGAAGATAAGCAGGTCTTGTGTCCGGGTCACTGTAAAAGAATGAATACACATTCATACATATTTCCACATGTATTGACAAGCTTCTTAGCAGAGTAATTCGTCAATAACCTATATGTTCCTTCCAAATATCTAATATTGTATTTTCCTTTATATTATTCTTTTCTTTTCTTTTTTTATTTATATAGAAATGTAGATCCTATTTCTTTTATCAAAAATGAAACTTCTTTTAATCTCTACATGAGTGACTTTTAATCACATGAAACTTAAAAGTTATGCCTATATTCCTAGTCAACCATACAAAAGATATAAGAACTATCGGGTGGCTTTACCAAACTGTCCTTGGCTACTGAAGTAAATTAATCAAAAGAAAACATTAAAATAAATAAAAGAAATAAATATAAAGCCTACCATCTACTATCAACCATTCAATTACATATATTTTCTAATGAACTAGTTACAGCTGATATATTACTTTCTTTAATTTTTTAAATAATAGAAACTCCCATTATAGATTATCAAACACATAGATTATCAAACACAATCTAGTATTTCCAGCATATTAACAATTTTAAATATCATGTATGAAGAACAAGCAGGATCCAAGGAAGAACAGTAAATATTGGACCAAAGGGCAAAGGATTGCTGGTACCAAATGACAGTCTCAGGGGGAAACCAGAGGGGCTGAATACATATAGCAGACATTACGTATACACAGCTCCATTCACGTTATTGACATGCAGCAATATGAGCTCCTACCAGCTTGGAATTTTCCTATACAGAGTGATTTCCTACCTGTGACGACACTAGTACTGGTGTTAGCGTTACAGCAATCCATATTATTGAGTTTGAATTACGAGCCAAAATATTTTCGGAAGATGCAATACCTTCTAAGGAAATTAAAGTGTTAATATGTTATTCAAATGTTTATGAGATTTAATTTTGTTTTGATAATTTCAATCATAGAATAAACCTAATAGAGAAACAAAACCGTAATAGCTTGTATGTGCTAAAAGTAAAAAAGCTTTGTTTTGAAAGATGTATAGGGATGGCAACGTCATGTTAACAGGCGGTCCGGTTCATTTTCTGAAAGAAAGCACACAAGAAACCGCTATTTTGCGGGACTGTAAAAAGGTGTGCCTTCCTCAAATACAAGTCACGTTATTGGGAGACTGCCACGATTATTAAGGAGTGAAATTTCCAGCTATCATTCTGGTAAGAATTAATTATTGTTAATTTTCAAAACTTGTTTGTTTGACATACGATGAAGTGTGAGCGTGTGATTTTGGATATTTACTTATTTATTATGTTTTCTTGTCTTTTGTATTGAAAATTGTATTTTGTTGCTCCGCAGCAACCATTTCATATGGTTATCCAAAAGATGGAATCTTGACCAATAAATGAGTCGCAGACAACCTGGCATTCCTTAACCTGCAAGCTACTGAGCACATGGCCAAGGCCGTAACAACTGGAAAATAACCAATTTCACTGTATGCCACTGCAGATGGCTAAATATGAACTACAGGCAATTTATGTGGGATGACATCTCTGCCATTTACTAGGCAATATCAGATGTCAGTGATAAGCTTCTACGCCAATTCAAGAATAAAGAGACCACAAGCTGACACAAAAGGATTCTGCTCCTCTGATCCTCCTATCTCCAGGAAGCTGGCATCTATTAGTTGTGAGTGTCACTGACGATTCCTGGACTTTTTACAGGGTTGCATAAGTAGAAAAGCAGATGAACATGGCTCCTCCACCTCCTTTTGCTTCTTGCATTCCTCAGAGCCTCATGGACTGCAAAATGACTGGGTCACTGGGCTATCTAAAAGGACTGACCTCAGTGCTCTCTACCCACTCAATATATATGCGAAGGGTGTCATTGTCAGGGGGGGGGGGGGCAATATATCTTTTATGAAGAGTGAAGGAATTGTGGACATAATGTTTAACCTTTTATTGGCTTTTAGACTGTCACCTTACAGCAAATTTCAAATGAACTTCTTGCAATAATCAATCCCTATTTCAAGTGTTCAGATTGTAATGTGCATAACTCTTTCATTAGTTTCCACTGCAAAAGATAGAAACTAAAGCATTGATAACTGTCCTTATTATTCCAGCCACCCCTGAGGATCCACAAAAATTACTGCATGAACTAAAACCCTTTAATTCCCAACCAACTACCATATCATACTATCAGGGGTAAATGCATACCAAAGTATTATGAGTTGCACAAGTTTCTTAAAATCAACTTGTGAAGGTAATACCATTGAAATGGTCTCTTAATTTCTGTTGTTCTAGCCATTACGGGCAAAGTTTACCGTGTGCCATACAGTTGTGCGACTATAAAACTATACCTTAAATAATCTGATAAACATACCATTGTGTGAAAATTTGATTGTGGGCCGGCTGTCACGAACTTCCTGTCCTGAGCATTTTGGCTGAAGCCCAGGGTGATGGTAAAGACACACAATGAGTGCACATACCTCTCGGAGGGTTATAAGACAACTTTGGCATTTAGGAAGCGACTTTTGCCTTATTTCCATCAATAATCAAATGTGGTACGTATAATCCGTGAACTATGACTGAATATTATGAAAAAAAGAAAGAAAGAAAAAAAGTCACTTATTGTTATTATTACTGCACTGAGTTATGGACTACCAAGAGAGATACGATGGACTCTGTGGGAGATAAACAGTCTAATACCATCTGGATTTAGCAAATCAAATGATAAATATGCAGAAAAAGAGAATATAACAATGCAAAGGAGAGGCATGAAGTCTTGTCACCACACACAAGTGTTTGCTTGCATACAGCCTACAAGTCACTCCCCTGCTAGTGGCTGCTCATGTAAGCATATTGCCTGTATTTTGGGTAAAATGATGGCAGTGAAGCATCCAGATCCAATGGGATTTAAGTGTCATAAATGAAGAAAATAATTTGTAACAACTACCATTAACAAACTGCAAATTATTTTCAAAAGGTGTGACTTGTGCAGTTAAATATTCAGTTTTTCCAGAAATGTGTGGTTTGTAATTGCACAACTATTGTTTAGCATTACACAACATTAGTGATGGATAATACATTATCTATGTATCATTTCTAAGCTATTAAAATGGGTTATCATTGATGGTAGCAGCTAGTATGGTTCAGTTTAATTCATGAAGGATTTAGGTACATATGTAGGCCAATCTACACTGTGTGGTAAACAGGCACCTTGAGAACTTTGTCCAGCCAACAAAACAAAAAGGAAAACTGCACGGTGAAAACAGAAAAGCTTGCCGCCATCAGCACACATCACAAACTTTCCAGTCTGGTGCCACTCAGAGACGAAATCCATGGCTATCAAATAGGGGCCAAGGGATGGAGTCCCTAGTTATGGAAATATGGTGATACAGTGAGGGTCCAGTAAAGCACTCAGGTTCGGAAGGATTTTGTTTCCTATGGCAATATTTATGGATTCCTAGGAATCTTCCCAAGGCTATTGGCTAGAGCAATGGTGCCAGTAATTCTTTACAGTACGGACTGTACTCCAACTCCACGTTACAAAATTCATTCATGGATCTAAGGTGCCATGACTGGGACTGCCCAACTGGGACTGTACTTAGTACGAGAGCAGTGCAATCCATATTCTCTTACCTTCTCTAATAGCTACTCTTCATGTCCACAAATTATTTCTTGTACCGAGGACTGCAAGTTTTAGTCCTCAACAAGAAAATCATATTCAATTTGCCCTTAGTGCATCCATACTGTAAAGATTAACCATGGGGCCTTGTCTCTGGGAGTTGCAGTTACACTGCAATCACCTGTAACCTAATATATGCAATGGATATTGTTCCAGCACCGGATTTTATAACATTCTGGCTATTCATCCGGCATACACTCACACTTGCGCACTGTCAACGATTCTGTCTTTGTCAATTCATGCAATATTCATAGTGAACTGCATCTTAAACGCACGAACTACCAGTAGGGTCGCCCCCTCTATCGGGACCAAGTTTGTCGCTAACGGAGGGTTTCCGCGCAATAAACCTACATATTGCATTGTATAGAGTGAGAGGAATCCACAATACCAAAATCGTCGATATTGGTTTTGCGGACGTAATATAGAAAATTACCGACGTATTTCCTGATGCAGGTAAATACTAAGTAGGAGTACTTCAACTCTGGCTTTACTTTTTTATCCGCTGTACGCTTCAAAGCTGCAGAAACAGTCCTTGAATCTTTGACATAAAACTGTGCGAAAGTGTTCTCTTGGAATTTGGTCAAGCTGTCCTTCACATCAGCAAAACTGGCAAATTCAGTTCTAACTTTGAAAGGAATCCATAATCGATGATCGACCCTTAGTCATGAACAGTGAACAACACAAAAATAGGACCAAAGTTTGGATGCTAGGCTAATGCGCGAGTGTGTGTTTGGGCGCAAATAGTTACTGCGCATGTATGCCGACGAAGGCCAAACTGTTGTAAAATCCGGTGCCGGAACAATATCCATGGCGAATCATTTATGCATTCACCATATCTATGTAAAAAAAAAAAAAAAAAAAAAAAAAAAAAAAATTCCATCTTGCACCATTGCAGGGAATCAATTTCTGTTCATGGTACTTCCTCGCTCATGCCTAAACCTTGAAAACAAACAATAGAAACACACAAAATAGATAATAGTCATAGAACAAATAGACAAAAAGAGTAAACAGAAAATAAAGAGACGAAAATCCGACTCACTAGACAGCCTCCTCGTCGAGTGTGTTCTTATCCGTCACCAACAAATTCCCGACATCGAATTCCAAGTCTATTTCTCTGTTAACTTCTATTGATTTTAATTCCTGACTCGCTTTGGTGATGATATCCTTGACTTTTGAGAGCCGTGCGAGCTGGTCTTCTGTCGCAGCCATGTTTGTGTTGTTTACGTCGGCCACGTGAGAAACAAGTGAAGGGCGGGATGCGCTGGAGACAGTCATGACAATATATCTGCATTGTATTTTTATTTACATCTATATTACAAGAGGAAGTTGTATTGACTATCTTTATTCATTTTTACATGTTATATAAGGGAATTCTAGGTAATTTCTGTTGGGGAAAGAAACAAGTGAAGTGCCCGCGCGCGCAGCAGTTTTACACATATATTTAACAAGCGGTTTTCTGTGTATATTCAGAGAATGTTTTTATTAATTATATTTTATCTTTTTTAGAAATGTTAAGACCCTTCTGAGGTTTGAAAATCCCAGACCGAAGCATCTGTCATCTTCATTAATAATGGATTTGGAAGAACACAAAACTTACCTGATACCATACATACCTGTGGCCACCGGCTGAGTTGGTATTTTATAAGACGGGAAAACCATTGCAACTGATCTTGGTCTTTCACAGAAAACAGTGATCTTCCTTGTAAAAAAAAACATTCTTCTTAATCTCAGACGACCCAAATTAATTATTTCTGCTGTATGATTTAAGGTGCTGTCACACTAGCACTTTTTCCGCCATTTTTTTGACAATTTTATTTAACATCAATACAAACATTCTCGAATATAACTGTTGATTTGAGTCTTGGCTGAAAAAGTTGACGTTAAGTTCAGGCGGAAACGATCATTATCCTCTGACTGGAAAATCGACAATTCGCTCAAAAATAGACAAAATTTCAGAAAATTGTCAAAAAATTGACGGAAAAAAGTGCTAGTGTGACAGCACCTTCAGAGAAGTCAGCAAAGTCTCCCATTGTCTTCAGGATATTGATCTTGCATTAATAGATCGGAAAACCTTCTAATACTTTCGGCTCGCCTCTGAAAGGGAAAACTGACTTAAATTCCAATCGAGGCTTATCCAGGACAGTTGTCATGTAGGAATTAGGTGTGATTTTGGAAGACTGAAAAGAAGGTCCATTTCTGAACCTATCAAAGTTATATCTATCATTCTCCGGCACTTTTCTGCTAAAGGCGCTAAAATAAGCCAATCGTCCAGATAGAAAAGAATGTTGATTCCCAGGGAAGTCACCGAGTATGCATTGGTACTAACAATTTTTTTGAATATCCTTAGCGCTGTTTAGTCCTAATAGTAGAACTTTGAATCTGTATATCTGTGAGTTTATTAGAAAAGCCAAAAACATCCTGAAGCTTGGATATATTAGATATGCCTATAAGAATCCTTCCTGTCTATTGAAGCCATAAATGGTCCTTGAAATAGAGCCAGCTGGACATGTGTAGCACTTGCCATAAGACAATGGCAGCTGGCTATGAACTTTAGTTTGCTGACATCTAGTATTAACCGTTTCTACTGAATCTCTTTTCGGAACTTCGGACACATGGTTCAGAAAAAAATCCTTCTGGTTCCTCTATCTCTTGAGTTAATTCAAATCTTTGAATAATCGACAATTTCGTTTTCTCTTGCCATCCCGACAGGCGACCTCGGACTAGAATGTCATTTAAATTTATACGGGAATTGGAACTGATTCTTGCTTCCTCTATGAAAGGTTCTTCCCCGAGAGAACTGATTAGACGTTTGTAAAGGCCGGTTCGATCCGTTGGAATTGGGTTTAAATTTTGACCAGTAAGATCGATCTGAAATTGTTTTGCCTTTATCACTAGGAAAAAAAAATATTAGAATAGCTAGTTTTAGAGTTTTACCAGAATTGAAGTATCTATGGGGAAAATTGTCTTTCATATCCACTGGATCTTTAGATTCTTTAATTTTATACAATACAGAGGCCACTTTATCCAAATGATCTTTAGCAAGTGGGTCTATCAAGAGTAAAGCTTTTGTAGCTTCAGAAACATCTTCAGGAATATATGTTTTTTTAAGCTTAATTCGTAGCACTAAAGCACGTTTTTTTTTTTTTCTTGGATAGCGAGTAAGTCTGGTGATAATGAAATGTCGACAGGAGGCAAATAAAGAAATAAAGATAGATAAATAATCAAATAAAAGAATATCCCCAGCACCAAAATAAGACAAGTGTACCCCCTACCTTCCAGAGATCAGAAGTAAAGGAATGTCTCAGTTCAACCAGAATGTATTATTTTGGAAATCAATAATATTCACGATAGACACTAGACATGACATGACGACTGAGAGTAGGGTATTTCCACTAAATATATTTGATTTTTGTTTTGGGGACGGGAGAAACGATACCATAAACAATGAATCGTCGACGAATTTGTATTTATTTTTTGCTACTTCTTTCG
>NW_020872790.1:37500-40000 GCF_003789085.1 Penaeus vannamei | reverse complement strand
AGGAAAAGAATATTGCTAGCCACAGACAGTCTTTTTAAAATATACCAAGTGATAAACCCATATGTTCAAGGTAATTAGCTACCATAATCCTGGTCTTTGTGCCTGGTCTGAAACCCAAAACTGAGAGTTCTTTATCTAAAAGGAGTAATAGTTATATATATATATTTTTTTGCTACTGTGCACCATGATGATCCATGGTTTATGTGGTATCAGACATTTTGTTACTACATTGTGTAGTGAGAAATATATTTATATTTTTAAAGATAAATAAAGAGTAACAAAGACCAGTCTTCAGCTGGTGAGGAACGGAGACAGTTCTGGGTCGAAGTCCAGCTCAGGGAACAATTGATCTAATACTGCATCCAGAAGGACATAGGATAACTGGAAAAAAATACAAAAAGATTTAGCATATTCAATGTGCATTTTATATTTCACAAAATAAGCATCACATTCGTCAGCCACTGTCAATAGGTACATCAGTTTCCCACCTGTTTATTGAGTATAGGTTGTTGAAAGAGGGTGACTAGAGTATTGGCTCCTTCAGTGTACAAGTCCTGCGTGAAAAGTTTGTTCTGCACCCACTGCGGCAGTAAAGCAATCACTTCCTGACGTAGCTCCTTCTCCCTCAGCCTACGGTCTTGTTCCGTCCTTTCAATGGGGGGGTCTACAAACAAAGCATCTGAAACGACAAGAACAGACATTACCTTACTACTTTCATATTTGGTTACATAAAATCACACGTGGCAGGAGGAGGAGGAAAAGAACGAAGAGGAAGAGGAGGAAGTTTAGTGTGAAAGGAATAGAAAAAAACAACTACAAGTTGGGCAAGGGAGCCCCCACCATCTATGCCCTTGAGGGTTCAGTGGCCATTGCTGGGGCAGGTGTGCGTTGGCTCAGGTATTGTATATATTGTAAAAATTATAACAATAACATATTTTGATCTAGGTAAACTCAAGAAAGTCATACCTCTAATTAGGTGAATGAGTTTCACTATCCTTGGTGGTGCCAGTGCAAGAGATAGCTTCCTCCTGAGAAACCAACAGACGGCTGCGTCAAGTGTGTTTCCAGCCAACACACGGACACACATCAGCCACCTTAGGGCGTTAATAGACAGTCCATATACACGCACAGCTGTAATGGGGAAGAGATGTGACTCCAAAAGCAATACAAGTGGGTTATACACATTCACTATTTATTGTGTGTGTGTGTGTGTGTGTGTGTGTGTGTGTGTGTGTGTGTGTGTGTGTGTGTGTGTGTGTGTGTGTGTGTGTGTGTGTGTGTGTGTGTGTGTGTGTGTGTGTGTGTGTGTGTGTGTGTGTGTGTGTGTGTGTGTGTGTGTGTGTGTGTGTGTGTGTGTGTGTGTGTGTGTGTGTGTGTGTGTGTGTGTGTGTGTGTGTGTGTGTGTGTGTGTGTGTGTGTGTGTGTGTGTGTGTGTGTGTGTGTGTGTGCATGTATGTGCATGCGCACGTGCACTTGTAAGATGTCAATCTCTACCTTATATCTTATTATTATACAAGCACATCATTAATCATTAAAATGCACAACTGAATAAAAAAGAAATAGATTACTCTCAACTACTAAGTTAATATATATTGTTTCACAATATTAGGATAATTTCTTTCCCTTTTGTCACATTGAATAAAATATCTACAAAGGTTCACACCTTAATCAAACAGACTATTTATAAAGGATACTGCCCATATCCACAGAAGACAGACTCACCTATGTAAAGGACTGTGTCAAAAACCCCATTCACTGTCATGGTGGTGGGTGGAGGTGGAGGAGGCTCGTGCGAAGGCATGGGCAGGCTCTTGGCATTATCTCCAAAGAAGGTGCCGGTAAGGCTGCTCTTTGCTTGAAGGTCTTCTGGCTGCTCCTTGGCCAATGACCCTTCCTCAATTTCATTCCTTGTGAAAAACAGATGCTGTTGTAGGTCTCCCTCTCTTTGTCTCTGTTTCTGACACTGACTCACTCGCTCACACTCACACTCAAACTCGCACTCTCTCTCTCTCTCTCTCTCTCAGTTCACAGTAATAACTCTTAGCAATTTTAAAAACCAGATATTTCACGATCAGAAATGGTGGTGGTGGCAATGGTGTTGGTGTTGGTAAAGGTGATAATGGTGGAGGTGGAGGTGGAGATGGTGGTGTGGTGAATATGTTGATAACAGAGGTAGTGGTAGTAGTGATTATGAGTTGTTGATGATGGTTGTGATTGTGGTATCAGTAGGTTGTTATGATGGTACTGATGATGATTAAAGTGATGACAAAAGTGGTAGTACTAATGATGATAATAGAAACATGGTGATGATTGTGATAGTTGTAGTGATAACCATGATCATAATAATAAGAATAATATTAAAAAGAAATTACTGCAACAACAGCAACAACAATATCCCCTCCCCAAACTTTCCCTCAGGTACTGACTTGGCTTTGCTCTTGTTCTGTGTAACGGTTGAGGACAAGAAGACATTGATGAAGGCATCTAAATGCTGTCCACG
>NW_020872790.1:27500-30000 GCF_003789085.1 Penaeus vannamei | reverse complement strand
AACAATAATAATAACAACCATAACAATACTGATAATAAAACATTAATAAAAATCATAGAAATACTAACAATAGTAACTATTAAATAACAGTAATAAAAACAATAATAATAACAGCAACAATAATAATGATAATAACAATAACAACAACAACAAGAGAACACTAAGGCTGGTCTTGAAATACATTCAACAACTCACAAATGCCAAAAAAACAACAACAACCAAAAAACCATCAGCTAGCAGTCAAGCCTTTGATTAATTATTATTCATCAAAGTTACTTCTAAACTTAATCTAATTCTCAATCAAGTTCGAAGAATTTGCTAAGGTTAAAGCCGTCAGTTGGTGCGTTTAGCGTGATCAGTGCTTTCATAGTCTACAACAATGAACTGCGGGAAAATCTGTGATAATGACATGTAATAACTAAACCAATATGAAAAAAAAAAAAATGAAGGTAACACAAAGGTAACATTGTGTTGCTTCTTGGATATTTTCTGTACATTGTGAGAAAAAATAGGCTACCATGTCATTACTTCTACTGAAAATAAAAGCATTAGATAATGATGATCATGATAATAGTATTGACAATAATAACAACAATGACAAAGATGATAACAGTATTATCAATAACATTAGCATTGATAATGATACTAATATTCACTATCATTGTTGTAATCATCATCATCATTACAGAAAAATAAACAAAAACACAAGAATACAAAGGAAAAAAAACGCAACTTCCAACAAACAATCACAGACCATACATGAATGTTACTTCCTGCACAGCAAGCAGTTAATTTATGCCCAGTGTGCGAAAAGTGTACTGTGGCTTCTCGCAAAAGCTTTAAGTGGCGTTACTTTAGCTGCAAGTTCTCCCAAATCATCAGCCCTTCATTTGATTCTTGAATATTCATATATAAAATTCATACACACATGCACATCACAAATTACAACAATCTCCAAAAGACAACAGTGCACAGCAAAATTTCTTAGAAGTGTGCATTAATTACTGAGTTGAACATTCTAAGTGTTGTGTATTCTACCTGGTATGACTACTGATATTATTACCATCTGGATTCAAGAGTGTTCTATAAGATACACAGCAGGAGAATATGATACTGAATCTTTGCTAATTATATATATATATATATATATATATATATATATATATATATATATATATATATATATATATATATATATATTATATATATATATTTATATATATATATATATATATATATATATATATATATATATATATATATATATATATATATATATATATATATATATATATATATATATATATATATATATATATTATATTTTTAAATAATACAGAAGAGGTTCATCTATATATAAATAGATTTGAACTGAAAATCATGTTACACCAAGTAGAATATACATAATGAAAGATTTACATTACAAACGACAGTCCTAGACTCTACAGCAAGTACTGAATGCAACGATTCCTCAAACATCCTCAGGTCAGGCACCTGTGCTTTGCTAATGCGACTCTTGAATGGAGAGAATGTGGCCGAAGAGCTGGAATCTGTTCTGCGGTGTCTGTTGGGGAAGTTATTGTCTTTGGGTTAAGAAAAAAAGAATAAAAATACATCAAGAATTCACTATTTTCATTAATAAGCACATTTCTATCCTTTTTCTTTTCCAGAATCTTTTTTTTTTTTAGTTTCTCTTTTGCAATCATTCATCTATAACATTTTAAGGATAGCTCAGTGGCTTCTTAGATCATGACAACTTTGCTTTCCCTTTATTCTCTATGTAATCTTGGATACATTCATATGAAAAGACATGCAAATGTCAATTAAACTTTCTTTTCCTTACCACAAATCTTTACTACTACATAGTGAAGGGCATAATCACACACTGCATGAGTTTTTAATAAACACATCTATAAATCTTCTTCCATATTAATTTTTTCTAAACAATTCTTAAATAATTTATTACAAATAATAAATTTTATAAATGTGATTATCACGTGCTACTCTCAAAGCAACAAAATATATCAGGGTAAGAAATTCCTCTGTGCAAATACCATTTCTTTACTTAGGGAATGGTAATTCACCGTTTTATTGCTTATCTGTCTTTTTAAAACTAACTCATCTAATAGCTTATCTCTTTTTTTAATGTAATGTTTCACCTATTTCTAAGAAGTTTAAAATTCATCTCCTATAAATGAAGGCAAGCTATTCACTGACCCTTTAGCAAAAAATGTAATTTAGTAAATCTAATGTATAATATACAATGGTATATAGTCTTTCCATAACAACAGATATGCAGGCAATGCCAAAAAAAAAAGACTCCTTGCTTTAGACAGACCTAACCAATCAGAAAAAAGATTCCCCACTTTCCTTTGTATATATGATGATTAGAAGGGAGGCTTTGCACTGTAAAACATTCCTATTTAGAAAGTAGTTTGGAAGATGCGATAGTGTCCCTTGTGTTATGTAACATCCCTAGAAAGATAATAATACACAACAG
>NW_020872790.1:0-25000 GCF_003789085.1 Penaeus vannamei | reverse complement strand
ACACAAACAATATATCAATGCAAAAATAAACAAAATTATAATACCTGCTTTTCCCTGGAGAGCTGCCAATTGGAGAGAGAATTTTGTAATATCTTTACTCATTCAAAATATAAGAATTATCCTTATTAGTAATACAAATCAAAATGTAAAAAAAAAAAACATACATTTTCTGTATCACAAAATAATGTCAAATCAGGACACAGAAATGAAAACAAGGGAAAATCGGACTACCTTAGAACCGAGTACCATATCATCGTAATCCTCGTAATTAAAGATACATAAATACATAATATCAAATGAATACCATATTGCTTATCTAGCCTTTAAAATACCCTTATGCCCCCATTGTACCCAAAAACAAAGCAATGAACAGAGCAGAGACCAAATGCAATCAAAACCTACAATAAAAGATAAAAAAGAAAAATAACATGTCATCAACCCAGGTCAAACTTTTTAAAAATTTATATTCCTATAAAATACTCCTTTAAAAGATTTCTCCACTTTTCACATCACATGATGTATCTCCTTCATGAGTCAAAAAAAAAAAAAAAAGGTCTCCCTTTGCTAATTATGAAAGTAGTAGAATCAGAAAGAGAAAGAAACAGAGGCAGAGAAAGAAAGAGAATGATAAGGATAAAGAGGAAGAGGAAGAAGACAAAAGCAAAGACAAAGACAAAGAGAACCATAGAATGAATGCATTCTTTATAACTGCATGGTTGCAGGCCAAGAAAATCTTTAAGATTTCACAGCAACAATCACAAATTCCTTGTGCTATATTTCAGGTCTCTAACCATCAACTTGGAACCCTTTAAAGAATGAATTAAGCAATCAATCACAGACCTCTCATTCTGTCAGAGATGATCTCATGGGCTGATGCTTTCTATTTTGAACACACAGGCTAGTGGTTAGTGCAGTCTAAGAGTGGGGTCTTCAGTCCATTCCAGAATATTAAATCTGATCAGAGTAAAATTCGTCCTGACATTATGGCCATTGCATGCCATGTAATTCTTCAAACTGCATGGCACTAAGCTTTCCAAAAAGCCCAAGATATTAGTCCATGGTTCCCCATCTGTGCTTCAGATGTATATTATTTGAGATTCATGACTAATAGACTTACACTACTCTGCCACTTTAGTGTATTACGAATTACATTAGCCAATCAGTGAACACTCTTCTTTCTGACTAAAACCTTATATGAGAAAACAAAATCACACACATGTAACTCTTGAAGCAATCGTACTGTGACAAGAATGCTCGAATCACTAATGGAGAATCCTGGCTAAAGCCTGCTCTATATATCTCATTTCTAAAGTAATATCCCCCCCCCCCAAAAGAAGAGATATAATAATAAAAAATAAAAAACAAAAATAATATCAATAAAGATAATAATGTCTTTTTGTTTCTTGTAATCAACAGATTCTTATGTAAACTCAGAATAATACCTATTAGAAACAACAGTGAAAATACTAGTATCGAGACCAAAAACATCCCAATACTGAAACATCCTATAGATTCTTCAGGCAATAAATCCAGAGTCTCACTTCACATACATATTTGGCATGCACTTTTGTTTCCACTAGTGTGCCTTTACATGTCTGCTTCTGCATGCTGAGTTTCTGCACAATTTCATACTTATATCAGTCACTAAATATCAAATGGTCCCAGATTACTACCATTAGTTCCATTATGCAAGTATATATATATATATATATATATATATATATTATATATATATATATATATATATATATGTATATATATATATATATATATATATATATATATATATATATATATATATATATATATATATATATATATATATATATTAATATATGCATATAATTATTCAACACAACTGACAGGTACAGTCACTAGAAAAAACATCTTTACTTGAGAGCAGATGAAACTGAAACAATGGGTTGGAGTTGATCCAAAGTGGTTGGTACTTCTTGATTTCAAAGCTCAGAACAGGTGAAGCTTCATAATGTGTTTTAATTGCAATGGAAGCCTCACAGACAATCCATAATGCAATAAATGTGCTTTACTCTGAGGTACTATAAACTGAAATATGGAGACAATTAGATAATCCAAAGCCAACCATATCCCTATACGTGAAAATCCTGGATGAGGTGTTTCTACCATCAGTGAGGGCCATGGCGTTCCCCGAGCTGGAGCCATTTTACCTTGTTCAGGACTGTTAGAAACTGCTGGGTTGTTTGGGTGGATGTTGGGCCTGGCAGATTTATGAGGTCTGCCTATGTGGAAATCCTAGGCAGGGTGTTTCTACCGTTGGTAATGGCCATGGTGTTCTCTGAGCTGAAGCCATTTTACCTCATCCAGGATAACAGTCCTATCAACACCAGCAGTGTCGTGACGGAAAGATTGTGGCAACACCGTAAGATTATGAGGTGCCACATCCACCCCAAATCACCAGATCTTAATTTCAATTTCATTAAGAATGTCTGAGTAGCTATGGGCTACCCAGACATACCAGCAATCTTCAGATCATCAATGCCCAAGCAATTATGGCTTGGGAGCAATTGCACATTGCACCCAGATGCCAGTTAACACGGGTGATAGTGGCATCCATTCCACATAGATTTGCCAGCGTTTGCTAAGCTGGTGGGGGCAATACGAAATATTAAAAGTATTATACATTTCAAAACCCTTAATTTTTCTTCTTCAGTCTAATTGCATTGTCAGACGTCATCATCACTGCCATGGAATTTAATCAGTACTTACATTATCTGCACCATATGTAATATAATGTGAGCAAGGATACCAATAACAGGTCAAGTTCATAGCACTTTTTCCCCACTGTTTTCATCATTGTATTATATTGTTAATTCATAAAAAGTAAAGATACTTTTTTTAGGGAGTGTACACCAATATCCTAATACTCTCAAAACTCAATATTCTTAAAATATCTATTCCTTACACATATATACTAATACTGTCAAAACCATATCTATTTCTTATCTACCATGAAATAAATCCACTGCATTGAAATCTCCACAATAAAGGTATTTCTAAATGAGAAACTCATATTACACCCAATTCTGTGGAACGGTCACCACTGTGTTATTACTGATATTCTTGTGCCTTATCACATCTTCATAAATGCTTACATCAAACAAACAAATGCAACAAATAAAAGAACATACATAAATTCTTGTCTTTTCTCACTTGATTTTTTTCTAAGTTAAGAGTGCATTTAAACAAATAAAAAAAAAATTACTTTCATTTGATTGGAAAATAACAGAAAAAAATGATGCAACCAGAGCATGCAGTTCCCAGAATAACCACTCACCACATAACCCACATGTGAGGTATTAGTCTGAGTTACATCACTATTTTCTTTAACCACATCCACGCAAAATCAAAGCTAGGATGACGCTTCAAGGAAGAGGTATGAAAGTAATCCATTGTATTTAGTATCTTGTAAACAAAACATCCACGAAGATCTTAGTATTTACTCGGATCACTGAGCAGTTGTTGCAAATAGAAATGGGTTGAAACACCTATTCAAGTACTAAACAATAACCATACAAGCCGTGGAATAAAGTAATAATGCTATATACAAGGTTTAGATCCAGCATTTGTATCTGTGGGTCAAAAGATGTATCCTAGTGTTATAACCCCTTATTATCATTTTTTTCTACCCAAATTATTATTTTTCCTTCCTTTTCCTAAAACCTACAAAATTTTCCAATCACATTTTGTTAAAGATTTTTTCTTTATCTTACTTTGTTCAGTGAATACTAAATATGCAAAACAAACTTAGTCTAATTCTCAATTACAGCAACAATCTAAAAAAAAAGACGGACATTACTTACTTGGTTGCATTTTTTTGGTAACCTTGGGAGCTTCTTGTCCCACATAGGTGAGCAAAATACTGAAAGAAGAGATGGAAAAAATATCTTTATGGCAGGACCATACTGGAACAGCTATAATATTGTGAGCCTGTAATTAGTTTTACAGTCAGCTTAAAGAAATAACAATAAAACAGTAAGAACTACACCAAAGTTTAGTAATCATATCTGACATGAATTTGGAATAACTGTTTTCACAATCTTGAATGAAATGGCAGCTCTTACCATATCTACAAATCAAGCAGATTATCAAACTTTCAAAACACCACAAATTACAGGATCTGTGCTCTCATTAATGGTACAGTAAAAACACTGGAAGTAAGTAGAAATAACTGCACATCTCACTAGCAAATATTGATTAATATCTAATACTGTGCAGATTCATTGTTATCCTTATTTTAAATATATACATATTTTTTCTTAATGACCTAATCATCTAAGGCTTCTATATAAGTGTTTCACTTCTGAAGTTTCAATTAAAAAATCCAAGTACCAATAAGGAATCCATCTAATCATTTATATGACTTAAATAATTCCCTATATCCAAGTCATCTAAGCTACCTACACAACTACATGGATAGTCTCCTTACCGCATGACTGTGCATGAACAGAGGCAGATATTCTCTCTCTAAGAGATTATAAGCATGTTCGTATGCCTGGAAGAGTGGTCGAGTTGTGCGTAGTTTCACTATGTCCCCCACTTCCCCATGCACAACTGGAAAAGGAGGTTTATAATGTAAATTGCTGATGATTTGGTTTTATCTCATTATATCACTCAGACTGAAAATACAAAAGTAAAATACCAAGATATTGTTCTTCTGTAAAAAAGGAAAAGAAAGAAGAGGAGAGAGGGGAGAGGGAGGGAGGGAGGGAGAGGGGGGGGAGGGGGAGAGAGAGAGAGAGAGAGAGAGAGAGAGAGAGAGAGAGAGAGAGAGAGAGAGAGAGAGAGAGAGAGAGAGAGAGAGAGAGAGAGAGAGAGAGAGAGAGAGAGAGAGAGAGAGAGAGAGAGAGAGAGAGAAACTTACTTTCTCTTATATGTGAAACTATATGTGATGGGAAGTTGATCCTGTCAACAGCTGACGACACCATGTATGTGTGGTAGAGTTCTAAAGCCTCGTGATGGAACTGTTCAAGTTGCTCTGGGGTCAAGTCAGGGTCCAGGATGTGGCGGTTGAAGTCCTCTAAAAACAGGATATACAAATGAGTGAATGAGGAAATGCATCCCACCTTCAATACCCGTCTGTTCACTTTTATTCATTTTTACACAAAGGCAGAACATGGAATGAAATCGCACAGTTAAATGAGTCAACTCAGATTGACACGAGTGACTCATATGTGAGATTGGGTTAGTTGAATTCAGGCTGTGTGAATTTTGGTACTGAACTGCACTGAGATGAGCAAAGCAGAGAGAGACTGTGAATAGGGTCCAATTACATGAGGTTAGGTGATAAGTATAATCAGGGTTTGTAGAAAAGAGTATTGTAAGACTGTGATAAGTTAGCCACATACCAACAGCTAGACAGAACTGCAGAATATTGATAGCTCCTTCCTCCTTCAGGAAAGAGTGGAATAAATAAAGGAGATTTTGATCCTTCAACACAGAAGACAGGTTGCTCCTCAAGACCTGAAAGATGTTATGTTATAAAGACTCATGTATATCGGTTAACATCAAAAAGAATAAATAAACAAATATAAATTCATTGATGCAATTCACACTTCTAAATAAAACAAAATAAATTATGCCAGTGCAAGTCGTTTCTTCCAAGGAAACCAAAACAAACAAATATATTCACTGAGGTATTACACAATTGAAAATAACACAAGAACAAATGATAACAGGAACATAAAGAGTAATATAAAAATATAGCATACCTTCCAAATGAAACAAACAGTATTCCTCAACTATAGACAACGACAATAATGCTACCAGGTCCGAGCTACAACACAAGGGCTCCTCAGAGACTTACGGAGTTGCGAGGGTGGGTATTGACTGAAGCAAAGTTCTTGAGCAGCAGGACCTCTGGCTCGGGCTTGTGAGGCAGCCAGGGTGAAGAATCCCGACTCAGCAGCAGCAGGAACAAGAGGTTGAGAGTGTCTGGGCTGGCCAAGAGGTCCATCGCTTGCAGAAGCAGCACCCGCCCTAACAGTTCCTCCAAGAAGGCTCGGGCCAGGCTGCGGGTTAAAATTGAGTCTTTCCATGTTTCTACACTATCTGTCAATTACACTTTCTATAAATCTTGTAAATCTTTAAATCTATCAAACTTCCTTAGATCATACAAACCTGCTAGCCTGGTACTTGGTCGGCAGCAAGTAGGGGATGACCGTGCCAATGACCCCCCTGAGGTACGCCGCCTCATCCTCCCTTGATTTAACTGCTCGGTGCAGCCCTCCACCAGCCTTCAGGTACTGGATGACAGCTGCCTCCTGAGATGTGTTCCCTCGCACTCGTCGACCCCCTTCCACATAACTGTCCAGGTGGTTGATTAAGGTCGGCAGAAGCTTATCAATGATGATGATTGTCAAGTCGATCTGATGTAGAAAAAGAAACATCTATATATACACACATACATAACTTTATATTGATAATCAAAATTCCGAAGATTTTTGCTATTTATTGAACACCTTCTCTTATCTGTAAAGCCAATCCTTAAACCAGGGATGTCAAACTCATGGCAAGCCAAATGTGGCCCTCATAATGGTCATAAATGGTCAACAAGGTGACAAGGAGGATCATTAACCTGTGAAATTGCAATTATCATTAATAGAACAGAAATTCATTAAAAAAAAAAAAGATTACATAATTCTACTAGTTGCAGCTATGAAACACAATAAATTTTATTCATGGATACATAATATCAGTTCCTAATAACATAATTCTGGGAAACCCAGATATGTATCTCAGTTAGTCTCAAGAGTGTAGCTGTAATGATTATTGGCCTAGAAGGGTTTTGAGATTTACGTTCCAGCCTTAAACATTAAGGACATATCAAATTTCACGTTTGCTTACACAATATGCCTGAAAATTATTTTGTTTTGTGTTATATTTCAGTCTCATCTTACATATTTGCATCTGTAGTACAAATTTCATAATATAACGGCCACAACAAGGAAACCCTCTACATACCTTTGAGAGTCTGCTGGCCAAGGAAGCAACAGCATATCTGATGATGTAGCGAATCTCATCAGCGAGCTGGTCGTGAATAGAAATTTCTCGGTACCAGCTGTACACATGGTGGTCCAGTGTTAGGTTCAACAACTGCAAAGAAAATGAAGTTGGTTAGTAAGTAAATTAGTTTTTACTGAAATGGCTTACTTCTTGTTAAAAAAATATAAAACTTGAATGAAAAATGGTTACCTCTCTATAACAGATGTAAAAATGACTTATATTTTCAAGTAAACACTAAGGTCTGAAATGACATGAAACTTTTATTTTTAAAAATCATATCATCACGAAACTCTGACTTGAGAATCAACCAGTCAAACAAACCTCTTCCAAAGCCTCGTCTATGCTCTGTGGAACAGCGAAGTTGACATGTGCATGAGCCGAGACCTGCACGGCAGGTACTGGGTGCTGCCTCTGACAGCGCTCCCCCCCGCACACAGAGCATGACCTCGGAATTTCCCCCTTTGCACCTGAGTTCTCTGGGCCAGTAAAAATGGCCAAGAGGTTAGGGACTTGCTTCCCCTCACTGTAAAGCAAGGGTGCAATTAGATCAGTCTTAAAGGATTAGGCTCAAAAGGAATCATAGGTTGAAAACTTGGAAATCTGAGGCTTCTGAATTATCTTACAAGACTATTAGACTTATTTCTGACTGAAGGTTACCTACAGAGTAAAAACTGGAGAGTATTTCTAAAAAAAACAATAAATGGGAAAAAATGTCATAAATCCATACAAAACACAAATATGAAGTGAAACTTATTCTAAGAATTGCTTACTATCACCCCTGTTTCCTTACCACAATGAAAGTTCTTCCAAACAGAATCACAGGACAAACCTGAATATGACGACAGGTAGAATTAACCCGCTGATGAAGGACAGGATTAGCAGGGCTCCTACAAGAAGACTGTGAAAGATTTTCTTTTTTTATTATATGGGAAAAAGAAAAGGTACACCAAAAAACATTATGGTTAGAGTGGAAAAAAAAAGTATGAACTATTTGATATATATACCATTCCAACACCTAATGGCTTCTCAACTTTGCATGAGAGAAAGAAAATACTACAAAGTAAAAAGAAATTTAATAACAATTATCCACATAGATAGGAGCATCATGAAATTCTTCCTCTAATCTAGTGTAATAGTATCTGAAAAAGTAAGGCATTTGACATCAGAATAATCATTAACACTTTTGATCCTTTCTCTGAATAATCATCATTATCATACAAAATTAAAACATCAGATATTTAGATAAATCCTCTTGCAATATTCTGTTCAAGCCACTGAAATTGAACATTTTCTCTTATACATTCATCTCTTATTTGACAATTTTGTTACTACAAAGGATAAAATATGTTTTCTTAGGCACACAAATAATTGACAGTATTTTGGCATGGATATCGGGTGAGGATTAATAATGCAAAAACTTGCCAATAATGATAAATATACAGAAAGAAATATGAGAGACGGATCTCATCTTTATATAATATAAAATAGTAAATACTGCAACTGTACGCCTATAAAATAAAACCCTGATTTACTTTGTACATTCCGTGCCTTTTCTACCAATGAGCTACTAACTTACTTGGTTTAAGTTCAAACAAGATGTCTATGTTCCACATCATTCATTATTTGATTTGGAAATGTTACTGAGAAATGAAAGAAAGTAATATAAAAAATGTGCAACTATACCTGTCTTAGGTATAGTAGCTAAACCACTATCATACTACTGTGTGTAGTCAAACCATTATCATACCTTTGTGTGCTGGTAAATATTTTTCATATCAGTGTGTTTAGGTACACCATTATCAAACCATTGTTGGTAGGTATATCATTAACTATCTACATAGAAACTGAAGCCTATAAAAGAAATAAATACTACACAATATTCTTGTGTCAATATATTACTATGATTATCAAAAATCATTTAAAAGATATCAGTACAACAGAATTAGGCCTACTATATACCATTATCTACCAATAATTTTGGATATTACTACTTCTGTAAATTTTGAGCTTTTCATATTCATTTAATAACACTGCATATATTATCTATCATTTGACAAAATAGACAAAAAGGTTAACATATTTTGACATTTAATCAGTAAAGGCCTCCATCACCGATACCAACAACTCTGGTACTGATAAATTGATTGTGATGCATACTGTCCAGATGTGTTACGTATTATCTACAGAAAACAATTATACCTGTCATCTTAGTAATAATGTAGTAGCAATTGATTCCTCTAAATTCCACACTCGTTGGTACTGGGAAAGACTAGAAACCTCAATCACGCATTTCTGTACAGACCTGACCTTACAAATCGCCAATGATAGTCATTGTCATTACAAAAAAAACAGAATATATGTGGCGGAGGTTGGTTGGCCTGCAAATACACTTAACACGAAAGGTTTGGTATCCAACATTTGGAGGGAATGTACCATATGTAATCCATATGTAATAATATGTATTACAATACTAATTCCTAGTATCATCAACATGGAGTTTTTGTATCAATATTTATCTAACATTACCATACTTTTAACTTAGTTTGTGACTCATAATACACTTAATTAATCAAGAGACAACTAATATTTCTACATCAGATGCTAAGCAACAAATTGAGATCCACTTCCCATAGACCTCAAAAGACCATATGATAAAAAAATATGGGACCTCAAATATAAAAACCAAATCCTCCACGTATTCAGCGTGATATATCACACAAGTAAAACAAACAGACAAAAACACACCCACACGAACCAAACGTCAATGACACAGATTTCCACATAAACACCACTTCCTCCATACGCCCTCACGCCCACCACCCAGGCCCTTCCCCATCCTCACCTGACTAGAGCAGAGACCACAATGCTCAGAAAAGTCACGAAAACGCATAAAAGCAGCACATTCCGGTCCCTTAGGAGGCCAGAAACCTTAATGTTCTCCGCCTCCATCCTGCGGCCGAGACTCCATCTTTTGTTTACGATCACAGGGCGGTTGGGATACTAAACCGAGCGAGCGGACGACTGCGACGGAGAGCGGCTGGAATGGATAGATTCATGTGCAAAGATTACATAATTAGGTAGTATTGGGTTCACTTTCGAATATATAAGATACAGGCATATGTATATGTATATATGTTACAGGGAATACATGAAATTAGGGATTACACGTAAACCCTGAAATACTCAGGGGTTTCACGTAATCGCTGTGACCATTGGCAAATATAGTGATTACGTGATATCTAAATAAAGAAAAAGATATATCCATAGATCAGTTTGTATAATACCATACAAATACATTGACCTCTAATGGTAAAATATATCTGCAGGAAACTATGAGATAATATTACATGGTCACAGATTACATGAAATTCCTGAAGATTTCAGGGCTTATGTGTAATCCCTGGTTTCACATATTCCCCGTAACATATATATGCACATGCATATGCAATGCTTGGATATGTGTATGTATATAGAGACAGACACACATATGTATGCACACACACACACACACACACACACACACACACACACACACACACACACACACACACACACACAGAGAGAGAGAGAGAGAGAGAGAGAGAGAGAGAGAGAGAGAGAGAGAGAGAGAGAGAGAGAGAGAGAGAGAGAGAGAGAAGAGTAAGATAAATATTGGAGCCCGTATCCCTTTATTATCTATTTAGTGCCCCAGGGAAGGAAAAGTGCGCAACTTAAATCAGGGAATTACAATTTTTTACTTGTGACAGCGTGCAAATGATAAATATTTTCGAATATTTATGTATCATCTAAGGCTTTCCTTATTCTTTCCAAAATCTATCCAGTTAGCACAAACAACCAATCCAAAACAATAATTCTGTAATGGAGTTTGTAATATCGATTAAGAAGGGTTCAGTAACAGAAAAAAAGAAAATGAACCTTAAAAACATTAATATTCATTTTCCGTTGAACGAACATCTGTTAGAAGCAAGTGTTGGACACGGAGTCTGACCAGCGGACCAGATGGGGGAGTATTTTAATAAAAAGCAAAATATCTATTCATAACATTTTTCTGGGTAATGATCCGTTTAGATTAAAAGTTTGGAAGAAAATCATTTTCATTCGTTTTCAGTATTTCATTTTTTTAGGGACGCTCGTTTCCCCTTGATTTTTTTTCCTTTTTATTCTCTCTCTTCCTATTTCTCTTTCCCTCCTTCTCTCTCCTCCCTTCCCTTCCTCTAGTCACTCTCCCTTTTCCCCCTCCACCTCTCAATTATAAACATAAAAAGTAATTTTTGAGTTTATATTGTCAAAGGTGAGATGCAACGTCACCTAATAATCAATTGAGGACTGACAGGTATATACCCCAACGCACTGCACACACCATGCGTCCATACGTAATATTACCTCCACCAACGACTTTTATGCGTTTGGTAGCGCTGGTTAGTTAGTTTGTTGGTTACCAGAACTCAAAAAGTTATGAACAGATTTTTTATTATTCTTTTTTTACCAGAGGTGTGCCTTGGCCTACATTAGACGCCATTAAAATTTAGTGATGACCCGGATGCAGGAATTTTTAAAAGACTTGCATAATTACCCCCATTGCTTTGGTAATAGTGGTATCATAATTATCATTACCATCTAGGTTATGCGGAAAGTGGAGAAAGAGTGATTTAGTGTAATTCTTCAAGTACGTATCATTATTGCACTACTTACCCCTTGAGAAAGAGGTGATTTTAGTGTAATTCTTCAAGTATGAATATCATTATTGCACTACTTACCCTTTTGCCATGGCGGAGGTATGCGCCCTCTGAGTGCTTATGGTATGTACATGTAATTATGTTAAAACGTGCGGACTCATACTCATGTATGTAGTATATGCATGATGCACACGCGTGTATATGCAATGAGAGAAATTGTTGAAGAGTGAGAGAGAGAGAGAGAGAGAGAGAGAGAGAGAGAGAGAGAGAGAGAGAGAGAGAGAGAGAGAGAAGAGAGAGAGAGAGAGAGAGAGAGAGAGAGAGAGAGAAGATATTCGAATAATTTTGCAGGTTGTGTACTTAACTTTTTTCAGCCACGCGAAAATACCCTTTTCCCAAATCTCGCTTTTCCTTTTCGAGAAAAATACCTAACTGCAACTAAGAGAGGCGGGGGGGGGGGGGGGAGAGAGGAGAAGGGGACATGAGACTCTCATCTTCATTTTTCATATTGTTTCATCACTTTTAACATTTTTTTTTTTTCACTCCACTCATTTGAGCATGGCAAAAGAAATCTCCACGCACTTTTACCATACAAATAGATTAACATAAAGGTCTGTTTTCCGTCCGTAGTGGTAGGAAAGTTAATTCCATTTACGTATATTATCATCATTGCACATGAATATTAAACTTCTAAAATCGAGAACTGGCAACTCATCTTCTCGCCATCGTCCACGGACGTTTTCGGTGAAAGTGTGGGCCCGGGAAGTCCACGGACGTTTTCGGTGAAAGTGTGGGCCCGGAAGTCCTTTTCGGTGAAAGTGTGGGCCCGGGAAGTCCACGGACGTTTTCGGTGAAAGTGTGGGCCCGGGAAGTCCACGGACGTTTTCGGTGAAAGTGTGGGCCGGAAGTCCACGGACTTCGGTGAAAGTGTGGCCCGGGAAGTCCACGGACGTTTTCGGTGAAAGTGTGGGCCCGGGAAGTCCGGACGTTTTCGGTGAAAGTGTGGGCCGGGAAGTCCACGGACGTTTTCGGTGAAAGTGTGGGCCGGGAAGTCCACGGACGTTTTCGGTGAAAGTGTGGGCCCGGGAAGTCCACGGACGTTTTCGGTGAAAGTGTGGGCCCGGGAAGTCCACGGACGTTTTTCGGTGAAAGTGTGGGCCCGGGAAGTCCACGGACGTGAAAGTGTGGGCCGGGAAGTCCGGACGTTTTCGGTGAAAGTGTCGGGAAGTCCACGGACGTTTTCGGTGAAAGTGTGGGCCCGGAAGTCCACGGACGTTTTCGGTGAAAGTGTGGAAGTCCACGGACGTTTTCGGTGAAAGTGTGGGCCCGGGAAGTCCACGGACGTTTTCGGTGAAAGTGTGGCCCGGGAAGTCCACGGACGTTTTCGGTGAAAGTGTGGGCCGGGAAGTCCACGGACGTTTTCGGTGAAAGTGTGCAGACGTTTTCGGTGAAAGTGGGGGGAAGAAGAAAAACAGCCATTTCGGTCGCCTTTTCTGTGCTACTCTTTGGCCTTTGGACCTTACATGCTGATTTTCGACTAGGCAGCTGAGGTGGACATGAGCTAAAATTCAAACTTGTGGTTCTTGGTCATTACAAGATCACGCACGAGCTTGTGAACACCTGTCTGTCATATTTTATGGTAATGAGGTTAAATATCGTTGCGGTCGAGACACCCACCATACCTCCCCCCTCTACCCCCCCCTCCCACTCTCCACTATAGGTATCCCCTTCTCCCCCTCTTCTAAGTGTACGTTGCATCCTCCCCTTTCTTTGTAATTTCTCTTTTCCCCGTTTTCCTTTTTTTTCATTCTTCTTTTTTTTCGTTTTTGTTTTCAAATCTTTCTTTGTTTTCAATCACAGTTGTCATTTCTCCATTCAACATTCTCCTCATCCTTATATATATCTCAGTGTTCTTTCGTTTCTCTCCAACTTTCTTCATTTCCCTTTCCAGCCCCCTTCTTCTTCTACCAAACCCCCTTCAGATATTTCCCCTCTCCTCGCCCCTATTCTCTATACCCTTTCTCCTTTTTCATCAATTTACCCCATTTCCCTCACTTCCACACATGCCCCCCCTCCCCCTTATCCCCTCACCTTGACCCCCCCCCCCCACACTCGGTCCACACACATGCTCTGTATAGCTTTTTCGGTCCGTCAGTCTGTCCAGTTCCTCCTCTCACTCCGGTATGACTATAGTGTTAGAAAATGCGCTTTATTTATACCGGAACCCTTGTTATGGCGTTCAGTACTGTTGTTTCGGCGTTATCACTGTTCAATGGGGGTGTTACTGAGATGCATAGACGGTCGTGGAATAAATACATAAATCGAGAAGGAGAAATAAGTGATTTTATTGTGTGGGAACTTGATAAAAGAAGAAAATTTAATGTTTTGTTGTTTCCGAATGAAGAGCTGTCTAATTTAACTCGAAACGACGTGTTTAACAGACCTTTTTTTATCAATTATTCATCTTTACAGTTATTCATTTGCTTGATTATTCATTTATTTATCATTCATTCATTTACAAAGTTGTTTTTATGGGTTGTGTTCCATTTTTTCCGCACACTTTACTGTCGACGGATGGAAGAAATCGCAGGAAAAGGGTCAGTGGAGATGACCATAATACGTACTGCCTGAATAAATGAATAAATAAAAAGAAAGAAGGAAAATGAATAAAGCAAGAAAGAAGGAAAATAAATAAATGAAGACTGAAAGAAGTAATGAAACTGAGTAAAAACTGGTAGATATAAAGACTCACAACCACGAAGGTCTTGAAACGGAAGAAAACAAAAATGAGAAGAGAGGAACTGGGTACCGTCGCGAATCTACTACCTCGTCCACACTCACGAAGCCTCAAATTCCTAATGGTGCTGTCACACTAGCACTTGTTCCGTCAATTTTTTGACAATTTTATTTAACATAAATACAAACATTCTCGAATATAGCTCTTGATCTGACTATGCTTGGCTGAAAAAGTTGACGGAAAGGTTTTCAAACGGAAACGATCATTATCGTCTGACTGGAGAATCGACAATTCGCTCAAAAATGGACAAAATTTCAGAAAATTGTAAAAAAATTGACGGAAAAAGTACTAGTGTGACGGCACCTTAACAGTGATGGGACTCCAGTATTTCTTTCTAGGCTTGTGATCAATGGTGGATTAACTGTACCTGTGTTTAGGGATTGTGAAATAGTGAAGTCTTGTAAAATTGAGAAAAAAAATAGTAAAGCTAGCCAATAGAAAAATTGTGTGAATTAGTAAAACCTAGTAAAATTTAAAGAAGTGTGAAATAATAAAGTGTTGTAAAACTTTTTTTGCAAGAAAACGATTAAGAAAAAAAGGAAAAGAAAAGTTTCTCTCCGTAATTCGAAAGATAATTTGAGCAGTGTTACCAGAATTCCAACGCGCCATTTTCCCGTTTTCTTTAGTAACAAAATTAATTTTCATTAGGCCTTTTAATCTCTTCAGAGAAATCTTTGTAATCGGTAATTTAATAATGTTATCGATGACAATGATGTTAATGATTATGATATCAATATTGACGAGATTAATAAAAATACTTAATGAACAATAATGTTAATGATTATGATGACGAGATTAATAAGAATACATAATGACTAGTAGTAACAGTGATAACAATTATTAATAGCATCGTTACCATTACTATTACCATTATTGTTCTTATTATTTTTGTTGTTCCTGTTGCTATCATCATTATTATTATCCTTATTATGATCATTATTATTATCGGTATTATCTTTATCATCCTCATCATCTATATCATCATTACATCATTTTATTATCATTTTTATGATCATGGTCATTATGATAATAATGATTATCATTATCACTTATCTTTATTATTATCGTTATTATCATCATTATCATTATATTCACCATTATCATAATCATTATTATTATCATTAGATTTATTATTGTTATTATTAGTATTATCATAATCATCTTTATTATTATAATCATTATCATCGTTGAAATCATTATTATCATCATTATCGTTATCATCATTATTATAATCGTCATTGTTATCATTTTAATTCATTATCATTTTTTTAACATCATTATAGTTATTATTATTATTAAAGTTACTATCATTATCATCCATTATCATTGTCATTACCATTATTACAATTACTAATTATTATAATCATTGTTAATTTTATCATTATCATCATCCTCATCAACGTCATTATTATTGCTGTTATCATACTGACAATAATGTTGCTAATAATGATGATGATGATGATGATGATGATGATAATGATGATGATGATAATTGATAATAACAATGATAATGATGATATGATGATATTTTACGAAACTAATACAGAAACTACTAATATTACTGATATATTGCCTCTTTTGTTAATAATGATGATAATGAAGATGATTGCAATAATATCTAGAAGCACTTGGAGCGCGCATACCTCGGCCAAGGCAATGGGGTCACTGATGCAATAAGAATATTTGCACTTGGTGATTTACATAAGAATGATTAATTAATTATTATAATAATAGTAATAATGATGATAATAAAGTAATAATAATGATATTGATAATTAATTATTATTATAATAATAGTAATAATGATGATAATAAAGTAATAATAATGATATTGATAATAGTAATACTACTAATAATCATTATTATAATAATAATTATGATAATAAAATTATTATAATACTAATACTACTAATAATCCAAGCGCCAAAAAGTTGAAGTTGTCCATATCTTGCAATTTTAATGAATCTCTTGAAAAAAAAAAAAAAAAAAAAAAAAACCAGATCATCAAAATTTAATTAAAAAAATCCTAATTTGTAATAAAATAAAAAAAAAACAAAAAATAACTTCAAGCAGAAATAATGAGAGTAGCATTCACAACCAAAATATGAACGAAAGAATGATAATAATCACTGATAACATCAATCAAAACGATAATTCTGATATTCATACAAATATTCAAAATAAGAACACCATGAACAGTCACAACGAAAACCAGTAAAAGTGATAACAAAAAAAGTATAGCGATTTAAATTGATAAAAATTCTCTCTTGAATGCTGTCAGCTGTAATAACAAACTCCCATACAGGAAATTTGAAATGTGAAATCACCCGCCCATCAGTAATATATCTTTCTGAAGGTCAGTGAACACAATATTAAGTAGAAAAAATGTGTAACGTCCCTTGAACTGAACTGGGATAGACGATTATGGTGTAAAAAGGTTTAAAAAACGGCCTTTCCACATAACTATCACCGTGTTTACAACCCCCTCGCGACAATGGTAGGGAATCGCTGCAACCTCCACCGCCTGTTCACGACGTTGCTCTTGATCTCAACGTTGTCCCTGGTGTTCGTGGTCAACTTCTACGGTTTCGTCCTCGAGGTGAGACAAGACCCGAACCCCCAACATAGCAAGGCGGGAGCTAAAGATGATAGCGAGAAGGCGGTTGGGAAGAAATCACTGTCTGACGCGGAGGAGGCCCTCATGGGAGCGTACGGCGGAAAGGACGAGAAACCTAGACAAATCCAGGGGCAGGGCGAGGTAAAAGCGCAGGTCCAACAGCCTCCAGAACCACAGGGGAAAGTCCTTGAACCACCGGCGAAGACCCTGGAACCATCGGAGTCACAAGCACAAGTTCCTGCGCCTCCAGAACCTCCTCCTCCGATGCCAAAGAACGTACCACAGCCTCCAGAACGCAAACCGGAACCCCCAAAGACACCAGAGAAAACCCTCAAGCCTCCAGAAGTTGTAGAGAAAACCTCCGAAAGAAAATCGAATCTGACAACACTGACAACACGACAGACGAGCGCCCAAAAGTCAGCCACATCGAAGCCGAAATCCGTAGCGGAGTGGATTAATAAATCGGCTAACTGTCTCCCTCTGCCGAAGAACTTCCACATCGATCCCGTTCCTCAGGAAGGTACGTGTTTCTGTTTTAGATGATCCTGTCCCTAAAATACCGTATTAGGGAAAGCTTTAAAACACCTCCTTCTGTAAAATAAGCATCTGCCTAAGTAAAAGACTCGCTGAATATTAGGGCTTGCATGACTTGCAAACATGAGACATATTAAATCATTCGTGAATAATCATTTCAAGGTTTATCAAGCGCGGAGCAATATGGAAACACCAGCTAACTTAATCAGTGAGAACTAGCAAAAGATAACTTGTTAAATGCACCTTTTCATTGAACTGTCAGATATATGGATTCTTAATCGATCTGGTACAGAGAAACACAACTACAGTAACAGGAAAAAAATCTTTAAAGTTATTCAACTTTATTTTTGGAAGGAGGGTCCGTTGGTCCATTTTTTTTTTTATACTAGTCTCTCTTAGCGAAGAAATGTACAAAACACTATCACCTTAGACGAAGAATTAACAACGGATTTCTGATTCATTATAATTCTAAACAACACATTATTGGCTTTAATCACGGAAGAAAAATCTGAAAAATTGCTTAAAATATCCAAAAGATTTGTTTACTATAGAAAAATAAAACGACATGCATGGTAACAAACATTAAACACATTTCCATTAAAGCCATATTCTGCATATTTCAGCATCACTTACATTAAATTATTATTCGTGTTATTGTTATTATCATTATCACTCATCAGTATCATAATTTTTATTATTGTCCTTAGTATCATTATATTGCTGTCGTTATTATTATTGTCATTATTATTAGTTACCATTATTATCATTATTGTTGTTGTTGTTATTATTATTTTTTATATCATTATTATCAGAACGACCAAGCAGTCTTAAGTGTGAATCTGCAGCAGATAACCACACAGGAGAACAATACTTAAAATGAGGCAGAATAAAAAGGAAGCATCTACAAGTAATTTTTCATAGATTTTCTTGCACTTGCGAATGAAATTGCCTGGGCCATATTCCTAATATGCAATTCAAATGTAAGCTTTGAATCAAAGGTTACACCTAAGAGCTTCAGGTTATCCACTGAAGTGATTAAGACTCCATCAATCGCCAGACTTGGATGCTGAGGGAACTGCATTCGAGACTCACAATCATTTCCTTAGACTTAGTAGGATTTAATTTCATGTCCCACCGAGAGCACCACGATTGAATCATCATCAGGTCTACAGTGAGACTGTCAGCTACTATTTGCCTAGTTGCCGGAGAAGGAATATCAGCATAGAGAGAAGTATCATCAGCATATGCCAACATTTTATTAGTAATATCAGACCACATATCGCTTGTTTATAAAATAAAGAGCAAAGGCCAAGAACACTAACCTGAGGAACCCCAGAAGACACACGAGAATATGAGCTAAAACTACCATCAGCGTGAACGTACTGCTGCCTACCAGTTAATAGAATCAGTTAAAATACTTAAAACTTTACCACCGACACCAACAGACTGTAACTTGAGAATTAAACCCTTGTGATTAACATTGTCAAAAGCTGCACTAAAATCCAGAGAGACAAGTCTTGACTCATGACCCTTATCTAAAGCAGACTGCTTTTCATGCACCAACATAAGCTGTGGTAAAAGCAACTGTTATGTGTGCCTCATGTCTGAAACCAGTGTTTCTCTATAACAAATAATGTCAAATTTAGTCGAGATAATTGCAAGTTAATTCAAATTCCCATAAAGTCCACAAATATTACTAAAGAGTAAGTTACAATACTTTGAACAGCTAGGACCAGGATTAAGCTCAACATCACCAGACAAAACAACAATTCCACATAAGAATAACAAAACCATAAATTTGATATGATGACTGTAATAAGAAAAGGAGAAAGTAAGAAAGAAAATATGAAAAAGGAAGGAAAACAAGAACTGCAGGGCTGTGCCTTCCTACAATAGGGAGGTGGCTGAATTCAGGAATGTTGGGCACACAACTATGGCTACAACTCAGAGTCCACCTCAAGGATGCCGTTGGTAGCTAAAC
The DNA here is from genome assembly GCF_003789085.1 of Penaeus vannamei. Lineage (NCBI taxonomy): Eukaryota > Metazoa > Arthropoda > Malacostraca > Decapoda > Penaeidae > Penaeus > Penaeus vannamei. Next base: position 5,354 of record NW_020872790.1, on the reverse strand, counting down.
TAGCCATCCGTCTTTGCTATAACAGCAGGGATACCTAGAGCCCTTATGTCATGAACAACCATACGCTTGTTAAGGACAGACAATAACCGGTGGTGCTCAAGTGAGAAGAAGGGGGGGGGGCATTTCCTCCACAACCCTGGGTTCTCAGAGTCTAACCAAGCTGCTCCTCCGCTCATAGACCATTGGCAAGCAAGGTTTGGTGAGGTATACCGCTCAGCACGATTATCCTTCTTTTTCACCTTACTTTCTCTCTTTTTTTTTCATCATTCGAAAGTATCTATTGGTTTTTATATCGCTCTATTCCTTGCTCTCTCTCTCTCTCTCTCTCTCTCTCTCTCTCTCTCTCTCTCTCTCTCTCTCTCTCTCTCTCTCTCTCTCTCTCTCTCTCTCTCTCTCTCTCTCTCTCTCTCTCTCTCTCTCTCTATATATATATATATATATATATATATATATATATATATGGTGTGTGTGTGTGTGTGTGTGTGTGTGTGTGTGTGTGTGTGTGTGTGTGTGTGTGTGTGTATATGTATATATATTATATATATATATATATATATATATATATATAGAGAGAGAGAGAGAGAGAGAGAGAGAGAGAGAGAGAGAAGTAAGGTGTAAAAGATGGATAACAATGACATAGCAAGAAGGAAAAAGAGAAAAGGGAGCCGAAGAAGAAAGATAAAAAGAGAAACAGAAAGAAGGATAAAGGGACAAATGAATAATAAAGAAAAAGGAGAAGCAAAATGTGAACAAAAAGAGAGAAAAATAAAGAGAAACAAGAAGAAAGATAAAAAAAGAACAGAAAAACAGGTAGAAAGAGTTAGATTGTATGATTAACGATACATTCATAAAAAATCTCTTCAGTCGATGTAGGTCGTGGACATGAGCTATTCCAGGAACATTTTTGAGTTACGACCAGGGCTATAAAGGTGTAATTTAGACAAATATATCGTGGGAGTGTGGCCTTGGGGGGGGGGGGGGGAATCAGATCTTGAGTTGGGTGATAGTGTAAATTTTGATGTAAGTGTTGATTACGCCCGTTTTCTATAGACTTGTCGATACGTTTAGTGATGAAAGTGGATGGCCAGGGATGTTTGGCCCTTCACGTACATACAATACATGTACATGAGCGTACGCACACACACACACGCGCGCAATCACACACGTACACGCACTCACATACATACATACATACAATACACAGATCAAATTCAGTCTAGAACAAAAACACTCACTGAGAATAAAAATATATATGTGTGTGTGTGTGTGTGTGTGTGTGTGTGTGTGTGTGTGTGTGTGTGTGTGTGTGTGTGTGTGTGTGTGTGTGTCCAGATAGGATAATAGTGTGCGGGAAGCTTGATGATTTGAAGGCAAACGAGTAATGGATAGTTCTCTCCTGATTTTATCTTCACTATTTCTCTGTCTGTTTGTCTCTTTTTGTCAGTCTGTCTCTCTCTGTCAGTCTCTCTCTCTTTCTCTCTCTCTCTCTCTCTCTCTCTCTCTCTCTCTCTCTCTCTCTTCTCTCTCTCTCTCTCTCTCTCTCTCTCTCTCTCTCTCTCTCTCTCTCTCTCTCTCTCTCTCTCTACCTCTGCCTCAGCTCCCTCATGTCTTCATAACCCTGCTATCAATCAATATAAACTTGATTCATGAAAAGCGGACAAAACTACGATATTGAATTATCTATTGACAAAGGCCGCTATAGTAGACAATTTAGATACAAACATTCATACTTTACTCAACTTTTATAGTAAGTAACCTGATCAAACAAAAGAAAATAGCACAATGAGTACAATAAACACCCGAACTAAACAAATAATAAAGAGAAATATACATCAATAATCTGTGTATCCTGTTTTCTCTGCAGACTGCAAGGAGCCTCACGTTGTCATGCACGCGGGAGGCCAACTGGGGAACAAGATGTGTCAGTACATCAGCCTGTACCTTCTGCGACATATCTTCGGGGTTCGGGTGAGAGAACGCACGCACACGACCACACGCACACATACAGACCGACAGACGCACACACACACGCACACGCACACGCACACGCACACGCACACCACGGACACGAAACACGAACACGAACACGAACACGAACACGAACACGAACACGAACACGAACACGAACACACACGAACACACGCACACACACACACAAACACAACACACACACACACCAAACACAAACACAACACAACACACACACACACACACACACACACACACACAACACACACACACACATACACACACAGCACACACACATACACACACACACACACACACACACACACACACACACACACACACACACACATACACACACACACACACACACACACACATACACACACACACACACACACACACACACAACACACACAACACACACCACACACACACACACACACACACACACACACACACACACACACACACACACACACACACACACACACACACACACACACACACATATATATAGGTATATATAGATATAGATATAGATATGTATGTATATATACAGTAGGGGTTTTGTTTAATTTTGTATATTTTTAAAAATCAATTATGGTTCATTCTTTTATTTATTTTCTGTTCGTTTGTGTATTCGCTCTGTATGTATTCATGTTTGATTTAGATATTCTTTTTATATTCTGATAACGATAGTGATAATGATAATGGTCCTTCTCTCCCTCCCTCCCTCCCTCCTCTCCTCTCCCCCGTTCCCTCCCTCCCCCCTCCCCCGTTCCCTCCCTCCCTCCTCCCTCCTCCCCCTCCCCCGTTCCTCCCTCCTGCCCCAGGTGTCCATCACGCCCCGCATGAAGGAAGTCCTGTCATGGTACTTCGTCAACGTCAGCCTGCCGATCCAGGACCCCGAGTGCTTCACCAAGGACACCCTCAGGATCACCTACGACGACCTCTACCTCCTGCTGCAGTCCCGGGCGGCGTCGTCCAAGTCGTCGGGGGTCGTCCGAACGCGCCTCATGGGCAGGTCGTACTACATCTACCACCACCCCTGCCCTCGGGACGTCATCATGGCCCACAGGAGCCTCGTCAGGGGCGTGCTGGCGTTCAGGGAGGAGGTCCTGGCGCAGGCGAGGAGCAACCTGCAGGAGGCCCTCGGCAGGATCCAGTGGCCCTTCCCGCTGGACAACACGACCGTCGTCTCCGTCCACGTCCGGCGGCGGGACTACACGGCCTACATCCTCAAGCACTACAACCTGACGCAGCTCGACGAGGCCTACTTCAGGAGGGCCTTCCAGTTCTTCCGCGACAGGTGGGTCTTGCCTGGGAGGGCGGAGGGGGGGGAGGGGGGCGTCTGCTAAGGGCGGGGGAGGGAGGGGAGGGGGGTGCGTCTGCTAAGGGATGGGGGAGAGGAGGGGAGGGGGTGCGTCTGCTAAGGGGGGGAGGGTGGGGGGGGGGGGGGCATCAGCTAAGTGTGGGCTTTGTGGTGGAAGTGGATAGATGGCCTGATAGATAGATGGATAGATGGACTGATAGATAGATAGATGGACTGATAGATGGGATAGATGGACTGATAGATAGATGGATAGATGGACTGATAGATAAATAGATGGATAGATGGACTGATAGATAAATAGATGGATAGATGGACTGATAGATAATAGATGGATAGATGGACTGGACTGGACTGATAGATGGATAGATGGACTGATAGATAAATAGATGGATAGATGGACTGATAGATAGATAGATGGATAGATGGACTGATAGATAAATAGATGGATGATGGACTGATAGATGATAGATAGATGGACTGATAGATAGATGGATAGATGGACTTGATAGATAGATAGATGGACTGATAGATAAATAGATGGATAGATGGACTGATAGATAAATAGATGGATAGATGGACTGATAGATAAATAGATGGATAGATGGACTGATAGATAAATAGATGGATATGGACTGATAGATGGATAGATGGACTGATAGATAAATAGATGGATAGTGGGATAGATGGATAGATGGACTATAGATAAAGATGGATAGATGGACTGATAGATAAATAGATGGATAGATGACTGATAGATGATAGATAGATGGACTGATAGATAAATAGATGGATAGATGGACTGATAGATAAATAGATGGATAGATGGACTGATAGATAGATGGATAGATGGACTGATAAATAGATGGATAGATGGACTGATGGACTGATAGATGGATAGATGGACTGATAGATAAATAGATGGATAGATGGACTGATAGATAAATAGATGGATAGATGGACTGATAGATAAATAGAGATAGATGGGACTGATAGATAGATGGACTGATGAATAGAGACTGATAGATAGATTGGATAGATGGACTGATAGATAAATGGATGGATTAGATGGACTGATAGATAATAGATGGATAGATGGACTGATAGATAAATAGATGGATAGATGAATAGATGGATAGATGGACTGATAGATAAATAGATGGATAGATGGACTGATAGATAAATAGATGGGACTAGATGGATAGATGATAGATAAATAGATGGATAGATGGATATAGATAGATAGATGGATTAGATGGATGATAGATGGATAGATGGACTGATAGATAAATAGATGGATAGATGGACTAATAGATAAATAAATGGATAGATGGAATAGATGGATAGATGGACTGATAGATAAATAGATGGATAGATGGAACTGATAAGATAAATAGATGGACTGATAGAAAAAATAGATGGATAGATGGACTGATAGATAAATAGATGGACTGGATAGATAAATAGATGGATAGATGGACTGATAGATAAATAGATGGATAGATGGACTGATAGATTAAATAGATGGATAGATGGACTGATAGATAAATAGATGGATAGATGGACTGATAGATGGATAGATGGACTGATAGATAAATAGATGGATAGATGGACTGATAGATGATAGAGATAGATGATAGATGGATAGATGGACTAGATAAATAGATGGATTAATGGACTGATGGATAGATGGAGATGATAGATGGACTGATAGATAAATAGATGGATAGATGGACTGATAGATAAATAGATGGATAGATGGACTGATAGATAAATAGATGGATAGATGGACTGATAGATAGATATAATGGACTGATAGATAAATAGATGGATAGATGGACTGATAGATAAATAGATGGACTGAGATAAATAGATGGATAGATGGACTGATAGATAAATAGATGGATAGATGGACTGATAGATATAGAATAATGGACTGATAGATAAATGGATAGATGGACTGATAGATAAATAGATGGATAGATGGACTGATTAGATAAATAGATGGATAAATGGACTGATAATAGCATGGATAGACTGGACTAATAATAAATAG
>NW_020872789.1:470418-472272 GCF_003789085.1 Penaeus vannamei | reverse complement strand
CATCCCTCTCCTTCCCAATCTCTCTCTCTCTCTCTCTCTCTCTCTCTCTCTCTTCTCTCTCTCTCTCTCTCTCTCTCTCTCTCTCTCTCTCTCTCTCTCTCTCTCTCTCTCTCTCTCGTCCCTCTCCTTCTCGTCCCTCTCCCTCTCCCTCTCCCTCTCCCTCTCCTTCTCGTCCCTCTCCTTCTCGTCCCTCTCCTTCTCGTCCCTCTCCTTCTCGTCCCTCTCCTTCTCGTCCCTCTCCTTCTCGTCCCTCTCCTTCTCATCCCTCTCCTTCTCATCCCTCTCCTTCTCATCCCTCTCCTTCTCAACCCTCTCCTTCTCAACCCTCTCCTTCTCAACCCTCTCCTTCTCAACCCTCTCCTTCTCCCTCTCCTCACCCTCTCCTTCTCATCCCTCTCCTTCTCATCCCTCCTTCCATCCCTTCCTTCTCATCCCTCTCCTTCCCATCCCTCTCCTTCCCATCCCTCTCCTTCCCATCCCCCTCTCTTCCCATCTCTCTCTCTCTCTCTCTCTCTCTCTCTCTCTCCTCTCTCTCTCTCTCTCTCTCCTCTCTCTCTCTCTCTCTCTCTCTCTCTCTCTCTCTCTCTCTCTCTCTCTCTCTCTCTCTCTCTCTCTCTCTCTCTCTCTCTCTCGCGTAAGGCTGGTGTAGCAATCTTGCGGACCTGCGTTCAATCCCACGCCCGGCCAGTGATGGTAACCCCGGCCACTCCTTGCACACAGGGGAGATTTAGGCAAAAAATAAAACAGACAGTATGTCACAGCAAAGAATATCCATTGTAAGAAATGGAATTAAAACTAAAATCTTTAAATCTTTAGTAATCTCTCTCTCTCTCTCTCTCTCTCTCTCTCTCAGAGGACTTCAGAAAGCCCGAGCCAGATGGACATGGCCCCACCAGCCGTCCAAAGAGATTGGTGGGACATCACAGATAAACCCAGCGAGTCCCATAATGGCCTACCTCACACACTACCGAAGAAGGGCCTAAATCGTTTCATCGCTGCAAACTGCTCAGTGCAGCCGCGTCCCGTAGTATCATTCATTCATTAACTTACAGTACGAACCTGCTCCCTGTCGTTCAAGCAGCACTGCCCACTGAATTTTACTTGCCCAGTGTGTTAACTTCAAAGTGGAAGCTGGTCTTGTTTTTATATGATTAGTCACATTTTTTACCGGTCGGACACAGGCACCCAAATACGGCACGGGATGTCTGACTGATGGCAGGTCAAAGCAACGAATTTTCTGCTAATCCGGACAGATGCTACAACAACTTTCTCTGCTTTTGCAAGAGATGTAGATCATTCTGAAAATAAAGTTTTCCAATCATCTCTCTCTCTCCCTCTCTCTAGATCTCTCTCCTCTCTCTCTCTTTTTCTCTTCTCTGTGTGTTTGTGTTTGCTTGTGTGTTGTGTGTGTGTGTGTGTGTGTGTGTGTGTGTGTGTGTGTGTGTGTGTGTGTGTGTGTGTGTGTGTTGTGTGTGTGTGTGTGTACGCGTGTTGTGTGTGTACGCGTGTGTGTGTGTGTGTGTGTGCGTGTGGTTTTCCTAACCACGACATAACATTCACAGTAATAACAATGTGCAGGAATATAAAAAAAACAAATCACAGTGCTTACATTAAAAGAAAAATTAACGCTCCTATCTCTGACCTAATCACGCCCACTACCTGTAAGCCCGCCCCTCCCTCCCCTTCCCCCGCCCCCTGTGCACACCGACCCGCCCACAAACACCTCGGCATGACAGTCAACACCAACTCCTTCCCCCCGAAACCCCGCCCATCGCCCCTTTCGCTCCGCCCGCCGAGGGTCAGAGGCCGCCCCCTGTTTGCCACGACTGCTGCTGACGACTTAAATGTAGCCAC
>NW_020872789.1:457918-467918 GCF_003789085.1 Penaeus vannamei | reverse complement strand
AAATGAGTTATTAATTTTTATATTTTTTCACTCCCCCACAATAATAAATATAAATAAATTAATATCATAAAAAGTAGAGTAATATAATTAATTACACGGAGTTAATAAACTAAATAATTAATATAAAATTTAATTGCAATGACAATAATAATAAAAATAATAACATTAAACAATAAATTATATGTAAGCAACAATTATTACAATAATTATACAAGAATCCTTATTATCGAGTTAACAAAATATTAACAAACTAATATCTCTCTGTAATACGTTAATAAACAATGATACTAATAAATTTACGATATGCATTATTTATATTAACTAATATCCACACTCTCCACAATAATCATTTAGCAACATGAATTCATAGTTGAGTGCTTTCTATTATTCAATAGACTAACAACTCACAACACAGTCACCCTACAAAACAACAGAGCAACAACAACAATTAATAATAATACACATAATAATAATTAATAATAGTGTAATAATTAATATAACAACAACAACAACTAATCTAGAGCAAAATTTACTAATGATATTTATAATGGAGAATAAGTGTAGATATTATACCCAATAATAATAACAATAGATCCAATACAACAAACAATAACAATTAATATACGGAAATACACAAATAAGTTAGGTACTCTTGCCAAGTCAAATAATAAAAATCATGATAAAATTTTATATAAAATAATGAAAATAATAACAACAAACTTAATTAATAAATATAATAGTTAATACTTAAACTGTTCTAAGCAACATCCTATAATTCATTATTATTCAAATTTACCCTAAATCGCACCAACTCAATATTATTTCACATGGACCACCTAGTCTTTTCTATCTTTAAATCATGGGGATAATACAAAATCGAATCGATTTCGAGTCTATTTTTGCTAAACTAATGGATTAGCAGAGTCTCGAAAATAGAGTCAGTTATATAGAGGTAAACATGAATCAAACTCAGATTACTAGAGTACACAGTTGAGGAGACTTTGAGTTAAAAGTAATAATAGATATTAGTAAAGCTATCATTCCGCCTACGGAAATCTTTAAAGAAATAACAACTTCATGAGTAGCTTCTACGTATCTCAATTTCCTCTCTCTCACTGAGATAGTAGTCCGCTGCCGAGTAGTACTTTATAAAGTAAACAGTGAAATTCTCTACTCCGAGTTAAATACTTACCTCATATTATTTGTATAATATCTATACATCCTCTTTAAATTTTCAAATACGTTAAAATTATTCGCATTACTTTTATCATGTTTGTCATTAATCCACTTTTTATCATTGTTATCATTATTATGTACTTCCATCCATTGTTATTATCATTATCTCATTGAGCTATCTCTTGCTCTTATCTATTCCATCGCTCTAAGGTCATTGTTTTAACAACATCAGTAACACAATAATAACAATAATAAACTAGAAGCACTCAGAGAGCCGCATAACCTCGGTCAAGGCAATTAAGCTTACTGAGCAAATTGACATCCACATATTCAGCAGCACGGCCTTATACTGGTAAAATTACATATTTAACCTCCCCCCCCTGATACGCCTTGCTTATCCTGTGCGCCCTGGTTTGTTTCTCCAATCTGTGAGCAAAGCTCGATGAATCCATATATAACAAAAATAATCCTAGAGTTCCTGCTCATGAGACATTCTCGTAGCAAATCCACTAGCCCTAAACTTTTACAATCTATCTAATGTCCATTGATCATATGCGTCACAACCTTCTCGTGTGCAACTAATTTCATAAAAATTTTGTGCGACCATATAATTATAATTAGAAGAATATATCCCTTATGCTAACCCACAACATAGACCAAACGCTCACCGGAGAGAAAAAAAATGGCCTCTTGATACAATACATTAATATTTGTCTAGACCACTCCTAAATATACGACTAATCATCATCGGTGTAATCACGCAATTACCAGCCAAGGGGAGGAAGAGAGAGAGAACCCACGAAGCAGCATGTGTACGAGTAGAGCCCTCAGCCGAACACGAGAGTCATGGGCGCAAACCAGAGCCCGCGACGTGACACGCCGACCCAAAGCCGACGAGCAGCGCCGTAGAGAGCGCACTAAAATTGGCGAGGCCGGGGGGAAGCTCAGCGGGAACGGATAGGACGAGCGGCCGCCGGTACCGTGGGATCAAACGGACGACCAAGACATTTGCTTGAGAGAGATAGACAGAGTGAAATAATAGCGAGACAAAAAAATCGAAATCCTTCCTTGCATTATTCATAGTGCTCGAGACCCGGCCTCCCTGCCAATCACCCAACGCCTTTTATTGCTTTTACCATAGCTCTCGCTCTCAAAAGGCGACCGCCTCATTTTGTTTGCTCGGGGTACTACTACGCTACGTGTGCTTTCGTCCGCGGGGCGCTGCGGGTGTGCGTAGCAGCTCGCTCTCCAGTTTCGCAGGTGTCGCAACAGAATAGATATAACCATTGGAGAGGTGAGCGCGGCCCATAGGAAATATCGACGCATAGTATAAATTGCACCGAACGATCTTATACACATAGGCTTCCCACTCATGGCAGTATCGTACTCGATCCATAAGGTATAATCACGTACTTATTGAGTACCGAAGGAGTACCACACACACTCACACACAGGTATCCTCATGCGAACGCGAGACACCGTCTCGTGCCGCGACTCTCTACACGACACACACATTCACACACCTCACATTCACAACATCACTCACAGCGACACTTAGCCAACCCCTTTTACACACTATCTAAACTACACTTACTCTGAGCACACAGCGACAGCAACACAAAGCAGCACGACACAACAAACACAACGACAACACAAGAACAGACACGACCACTAAGCATCGGAAGCAGAGAAGAGGACTAACAAAGGGAGGTATCATATAGCGAGAATGCGAAGAAAGTTAAAAACAAAGGAACCGATCCGAGATGCGCCCCTACCACCACATACGCGCCCATCCGCCACACAACCGCGCGACATGTTACAGTAAGAGAGAGGACTAGAAAAGCAATGGAATGGAGAAGAGAAGAGAGAAAGAGAAGGAGAAGAAAGGAGAAGAAGAGAAAGAGAAGAGTATTAGAGAGGAAAGAAAGAAGAAGAAGAGAGAGAGAGGAGGGATAAGAATGAGAGGAGTAAAGGAGAGAAAGAGAGTAGTTCTCGAGAGAGGAGAAGAGATGCTGAGAGAGAAGGGGCAGAGTGATCGTGGATGTCGAGAGGATGGAGGGGTGCACGAGTGATGCGAGGTGCCGAGAGGGAGATGGGAGAGGGAGCAGCGAGAAAGTGAAGGAAAATGGATAGAGTAGATGGGAAGAAAGCGTGAGAGTGAAAATTAGATGATAAAATACACATTATACTCCCAGCAGGGCCGAGAGCAGGCGAGCGCCGAGCCGAGTGGAATTGATCCCCCCACACCTCCACCCACCTAATTCTTCTGCAATCCACTCCCGAGGACGCGCATCCTGCTATTATGGAGTAATGGGGTCGTAAACGCGACGATGGCCGGGAGGGGTCGTGAGTGTGTGAGAGCGCCACTGAGATATCAGCCCTTCAATGAGTTATTGTCGCGTGCTCGGTACAGCACCTGCCTTTACTAGTGTGATGCCTGTCTCTTCCTTATACCCAGCTCTTTCTATCCATCTCTTCCCTCTACAGCACTCCGCACATCCTCTCATTCCATCAATTATCTGCAACTTCCTATAGCTCTGTCTGTCTGTCGTCTGTAACTGTGTCATGGGTCTGTCTTCTTATCTTCCATTACAGGTCTGGCCCTTTTAAGATCACTATCTAATCAACCTGATAAACACCATCAACACCAGCGAACACATACGGACCTCCAGATAAAACTACAATACCTAGTGCGATCCTTCTGGCCTCTCACTCGCACTGTTCTACTGGATAACCACATTATCTTCATCTTCTTACGATAAAGTGACACGTAATAATGCACGAGCGGCAGACAAGACAGACGCGAACAGCAACGAGGGACACAGAGAGCAGCAAGGGACGATATATGAGGACTAAGACGGACACGAGAGCAGGCGAGAAGACTGAGTGATAAGAGGAGGGCAGTGAGAAGATAGAAAGTGGGTATAGGTGGCATTAAATGAGTGGCAAAATGTAGTAGTGTGGAGCTTGATAATACTCAATTACAAAGAAAAAAATGTAATAAATTCTGTCTTTATCTGCCGTTCGATCCGACTCAACTACAACTTCGAGTCCGAGCGTGCTCCCTCTCTCGCTTTTCTGACTCATGTTTCGTTCTCACAGATCATGAACTCATCCGTGACTCTTTCTCGTAGGCTAGAGCGCTCCACCACTCACGCACCATCACTGTTCAAGCGTGTTTTCACTTGATGAGATGCCGTATGCAGTAACTCTATACTCATATGCTCAGCCAGCGATGTCTCACGCACCCACAGTCTACTGCCGGTGACCGTACGGTGGACGAGAAGGAAAAACGTGTACTCATAAAATAATTCTCCAAAAAAGCTATACAATTTCTTATAGCCATTTCATAGCCTAATTAGTAATATATAATATCGCGTCTAGTGTGACATGATTATATATGTGTACGGAATATCTATATTGATAAATTAATACTAAGATTGTGTATCAGGAGTGTGAGTAAACTTTTGAAATTATATATTTGCGGGTTACATTTTGAATTAAAATTATATATATATATATATATATAATATTATATATATATATATATATATGATATATATATATATTATATAAATAATATATATTATATTTAATATATATATTATATTAATACTACGTTTATTAACACACCCACACATACACATACACTATACACACACTACTACACACTGACACACACCACACACAACCACGATACACACACACACACTATACGAGAGCATACGATCAGCATCAACTAGTATATATATATGTATTTTATGTGATGTGATTACAACTAATATACAAGATATATTTAATAATATTATATAATATATACCACACAAATGTTTGTGTGTTGTACATATATATATAGTACTATACATATTATAACATAATACGTGTGTGAATACATAATATATATGCTAGTGTAATGTTGTGATAGTGGTGTATTGTTTAATATATATAAATATATATATATAATATATATAATTATATATTAATATCACAACACTATACATCACACATACAACACACCACACACACACACACACAACACTACACACACATTCATTACAATACTATATACATACATACTAATATAATAACATACTAATAATACATACTACATACACAACCTACACTACACTACAATCACACATAACACACTCAATACATACACTAGACACTCAATAGGTCAGCAATCAGTATTAACTCTCAGATGCACACACAGCGACACACACCACAGAGACGATCACACAGAGCACAGCAGCGAGCGACGACACACACAACACACACAGATACGACTGACCCGAGGCTAAACTGCTCACGGCGGGAAGTCAGGGTTGTCTTCTATACATGGTAATACAACGTGATCTCACGTTCTTAGCGTTAGAGTAATTGATATCACCCGGTTTGCTCAGTGCTATGCTCATGTGTTATAGTCGTGGAACTGAGTGATGATAGCTTGAGTAAGATTAGGTATATACATACATACATAGCATGCGACTGTACTATATCACCACGAGCAGCACTCACAGCACACGCGCTTTACACCTGCGAGCACACCAACACATCGAGCTCATGTATATATATATACATGTATATTATAACAGATTTAGATATTATAATTAGGTGAGTCATATTAATACACCTACTACTGTAGCTCGGACCGCAGAGCTAGGACGGTTCTATGCTACTATATCTTCCCTATAGGCGAAGTAGCCATGGCCATCTTACTACCATAGACGCCTCCAAGCTACTCCTCACCTCACGTCTTACATACATACATACATACCACACACTCACAACAGACAGCACACATCTACACAACACACCACTACAACCACATACACCAGCACACACACACAACATCACAGCGACAGAGTCGTATATTAATTATGGTTATAATTGAGAGACATATCTAGATATTTGGTTATTAATGTCTTACTCATTGTACTCTAGTATAGGTCGCTATATATACATATATATACAATACCTACCTATGCTTATGTAATATATAAAACTATTGTTACTCGCGAATAATAGATATACAACTAGCTTACATACACCCCAACAGACATCACACACACAACCAAACACACACCCACGACACGAGTCAAGCAAGCCAGCGATCGTACCACCGCGACGACCACACGAACAGCACTCTACTTCTCACGACATACTAGCTCTACCACACACTTCACGAGACACCTTCACCACAGCGACTAACACACACACACACGCAGACACACTACACATCACCACAACACACACACACACACACTTCTCATGCATCTCGACGTCACTCACCAACCACGAGCGACAGCCTAGCGACTCACACTACGACACCACCGACACAACTACATCCTACCGTACCACACACCCACGACACTACACACCCACACCATACAGCAACACTACAAGTACACACGAAGTTACACTCGAGCCTGCACGTACACACACAACACACAACACACTCCGACACAACACCACACATCACGACACATCACCATCATCTACTTACCAACACACACACACGACACGGCGAGACACTACTCAGCCATTACACACACACACACAACACACACACATACACACACACACACACATACATACACACAGCTACCCCTAGAAATAAAACATTGCACACAACACGCACCAACTACTACATCCATGCGGCACTCACATATACACCAGGTCACAACAAACACACAACACACACCCCACACCAGACAACGCCATACGATTATCGACACACACCTCTCACGGAGCGACACACATAACACACACACCAGCACCCATGCAGCGAGCACAACAGCTCAACGCACCAGCACAAGGAGACAGCAACACAATAAAAGTCTAGTTATAATGACACCCATTATTGGAGTATCCTCCATAGATACTATGTATGATAGGTTAGTAATTAAGGTAGTGCCGAGTTCTGTTTATACTATATAAGGTATTAATACTGAACTACATACGAATTGGTTGTGGCTATCTACATCCGAGGGTAGTGCCACTTCTACAACAACTTCTATACACTCCCAGATACCACTCGATTCCCACATACATCAGACCTACTCCACCAGCAGGTGTTTCAACTATTGGTCAATGGGACTGAAGGAAGCGGGTAAGTGTATGCCGGGTTTGCTGAGGCAGTATCATCTGTATACGTTCCGATAATAAGTGCGAGGTGCTTGGACTAATCTGACGGACCTTATGTACGTTCTGTGCGGGCACCTTCAAGCCGAAACGCTTGATGGCAGCACACGTGAGAACAAGACAGATTTCTATCTCGGAGACACTGGACGTGCCACCAGATGTTTGTGTTGTGTCGTGCTCGTCTAGACAGTGGGATCGGGATTTGTGTCGTGTGTGTTGCTGTGATTGTGTGCGCAGCAACTCCGAATCAACTGTGTTATAGATAGGGGTGGAATAGGTTTATTAAGAGTCCTTGCACAGAAATGGTAGTGGAGGCCATTTCTTATGTATGACCTCTGTTGCTGTGTGATTCTGCCATACCAAGACCCCAGAGGAAAGTGCTGTTGACTCAAGCCATGTGTGTGTGTGTGTGTGTGTGTGTGTGTGTGTCTCTGCTTTCTACTCGATGTCTGTGTGTGTGTGTGTGTGTTGATGATACGCTCGATGCGCGGTTTTCTCGTGTGACTTAGCCAAGTGGCCATAGTTCGTCTCAGAGTCCTGTTGCGGTTGCACGGGAACGTAGTGGGCTGAGTAGTTGTTGGCGTGTTACTCAGGTATTGTTTCTGACCCCCAAACATGTTGTTAGTGTTTGGTGTGTATGTATATATTAATGGGGGTGTAACCTGTGATTCCGTTTATTCACGGATACTAATACCCAATCATTGTATAGTATCCACCCTCTAGTACTATTAACTGCGTATTTATATAGGGTATGTATAGTATGATATCATCTCCTAAATTGTATATGGGATAGAAGTTTTGGCATACAATAAGCATAACGTAGGTATATAATTTTTTGCTCAGGTATAATTCCCATATATATCATTATGAAACTGTTAAAGTAGTTGGTGGGGTAACCTATATATAATTATGGGTACTGATATATATTAAGTTTATATATATATAGTTGTACTAATATTATATATTATATGTGTGTTACGCTTAGAGCTATGATTATCACTATATATAGTCAAATATATATTATATATATATATATATATATATTATATATATTATATATATGATATAGTTATATATATAGTATATATATATGTATATATATATATATATATATATGATAGTATATATGTAATAATATATATATATATATATATAATATATATATATATATATATAATATGATATTATATATATATATATAATATATATAGTATATAATATTTATATATTTATATATGATATTATGTATATTATAATATATACATATATATATATATGTATATATCACACACACACACACACACACACACACACACACACACACACATACACACAACACACACACACACACACACACACACACAATATATATATTATAGTAATATATATATATATATATATATATATTGTATATGTGTGGTGTGTGTGGTGTGTGTGTGTGTGTGTGTACATATATATAGATAGATAGATAGATAGATAGATAGATTAGATAGATAGATAGATTAGATAGATACAGATATGTACATATGTATATATATATATATTATATATATATATATATATATATATATACATGTGTGTGTGTGTGTATGTATATGTATATGGTATATGTATATGTATATGTATATGTATATGTATATGTATATATATATAATATATAATATAATATAATATATATATATATATATGTGTGTGTGTGTGTGTGTGTGTGTGTGTGTGTGTGTGTGTGTGTGTGTGTGTGTGTGTGTGTGTGTGTGTGTGTGTGTGTGTGTGTGTGTGTACAGTGATTCCGCCTTCATCATTTACTCCACAAAACACCATTATACCTGCCCCCATTATTGGAATCATATGCGTCCATTTCCTATTCTCTGAAGTGGCCATTCTACTGAATTCTTCTTCTAATATAAATCCTTTCTACGCCAAAATGAGTTCGCAGCACATCGCACTTAAATCTGGCCTTGTAAGTTTAATACAACACACGCGCAGTCATACGGGGCTTATCCTGCAAGCGCAATCCCACCCACACACGCCCCCTCCCCCGTGTAGGTACAGGAGGCGAGCAGGAAGGACAATTGCCTAGCCCCCCGCCCTCTACCCTCCCCCTTCCCTAGGAAGTCAGGTCAGAAACCGGTCACGTGATACCAAAAGGTCAGCACATTATTATTCCTTGACAATTCGCTGCAACACATATATTCCCTTCCTTATCTTAATACGTGACGGCCCAGACGGGTTTCTTATCGCTGCCAGAACTTTCTTATCACGGGCTTTTATCTGGGGCGGGGTCTCTCTCTCTCTCTATCTCTCTCTCTTTCTCTCGCCCTTTTCTCTCTTCGTTTCCTGCTTGGCCGTTTCTCTTCTCGCTTTTCTTTTTTTTATCTGTCTCGGGCACCTTCCTTTATCTTACTGCACATTTCCTCTCTCTTCTCTCTCTCTCTTCTCTTTCTCTCTCTCTCTCTCTCTCTCTCTCTCTCTCTTCACTCTCACTCTCACTCACTCTCTCTCACTCATCTCACTCACTCACTCACTCACTCACTCACTCACTCACTCACTCACTCACTCACTCACTCACTCACTCACTCACTCACTCACTCACTCACTCACTCACTCACTCACTCACTCACACTCACTCACTCACTCACTCACTCACTCACTCACTCACTCACTCACTCACTCACTCACT
>NW_020872789.1:447918-452918 GCF_003789085.1 Penaeus vannamei | reverse complement strand
TCAAAAAGCAATTGGTCTTTTTGCAGCTTGGTGAGGTGTCAAGATGCTCAATTTTTCACAATTTTCTTTCTCTCTCAGCATCTCACATTTCATTTATAGCAATATTTTTGTATATTAATTGATTCTCGTTTTTTTATACATAATGACCATTCCTTTATTTTCCCAAACTCAAAAAGCTTTTTTTCGCAGCGTGGTGTGAAGACGTCAAGATTTTCACAATTTGCTTTCTCTCAGTATCTGGCATTTCATTAATAGCAATTAATTCTCGTCTTTATGCATAATGACCATTCCCTGATTTCCCAAACTCAAAAGGCAGTTGGTCTTTTTCGCAGTGTGGTGTGAAGACAATTTCACAATTTTCTCTCTCTCAGTATCTCACATTTCATTAATAGCAATATTTTTGTACACCAATTAATCAATTAATGCTTGTTATTTTCCCTTATTTCCCCAAACTCAAAATTCAACCGGTCTCTTTCGCAGCGTGGTGTGAAGACAATTTCACAATTTTCTCTCTCAGCATCTCACATTCCATTAATAGCAATGTTTTTGCATACCAATTAATACTTTTTATTTTCCCCGATTCCCCCAAACTCAAAAGTCGTCTCTTTCGCAGGCTGGTGTGGAGGCGTCAACATTTTTTTCTCTCTCAGCATCTCACATTCCATAATAGCAGTGTTTTTTTTCCATCTTATTTCCCTTATTTCCCCAAACTCAAAATTCAAACCCGGTCTCTTTCGCAGGTGTGAAGACCAAGATTTCAACTATTTTCTTTCCTCTCTTCTCTATTCATTAATATTTTTTTGTACAAATTAATCATTAATAGCTCTTATTTTCTTTTTCCCTGATTCCCCAAACTCAAACAGGCAACACAGCGGTCTCCTCTTTCGCAATGACCAGCAATTTTCTCTCTCTCTCAGTCATTAATGCAATATTTTTGCACACTCAATTAATCATAATGCTTCTTATTTCCGATTTCCCTTATTCACCTAAACTCAAAAAAGCAATTTGTGGTGTGGGCGCAAGATATCATCGGTCTGGCCTCAGGGCGGGTCGGCCCCCTAACGACCCGTCCCGCCCGTCCACCTCCCTCTCCCTCTCACACCACGCACAAGGATATGGAAGTGATACCTACCCACGCCATCACCTTCCTCACCCGCCCCGCCCCCGCCCCTCACCAACACACGCACGAGGAGACGGAAGTGAGTACTCTCCCTCTGCCTCTCCCCTCTCTCGTGGGCTCCCTCCTCCCCCTCCAGACAAGTTCTCTTCTTGCCTTCCATTTCTTCAATTCACGTCTTTATTTTTAATTGGTTTCTTTTTCTTTTGATTTTTTAGTTTTTGTTTTCTTCTGTTTTGTCATTTTTTTTTTCTCAATTTTATTTTCCTCTTTCGTCCCTATTTACTTTCCTTTCTTTTCTTGTTTACTTTCTCTCTCTCCTTTTATTTTCCCCCTCTTCCTCTCCTTCCGTCTTCGCTGCCGTTTCTCCTATCCTTTTCCTATTCCCATTTATCTCCCTCCCCCTTTTGGGTTTGTTTTGGTTCCCCCTCCCACCTTCCTTAACCCTACCCTCACCCCTCCCCCCGTTTTTTAACGGAAAATTCCATGTGTTTTTGTTTGTTTGTTTGTTTTATATGTATCTTTTTTCCATTCATTCTTTTCACTGATTTTGTCGTGTTTTGAATACCTTTATTTGGTTATTTTTTTCCGAATAAGCTTCACCCTGTGTGTGTGTATTCCGTGTGACTTTGAAAATGAATTTGCCTTTTTCTCTTCATTCATGTGTTTGGTTTCTTCTTCCCCTATAGTCATCCTGCCCTCAGCGGAACTCTTCTCGCTCTCCCCCTTTCCCCTCCTTCCTCTTCTTTTCCTCCTCCTTCCTTCCTGTGTTTTTCTGTCCACTGCATGTGTTTCCTCATATTTTCTCCTTCTCCTCTTCCTCCTATTTCCCATATGTTTCCCAATAGGGCAACTCCCAGATTTTCCTCATATCCTCTTCTCCCATTATCTCCTCCTCCCTCCTCCCTCCCCTCCTACTCGCCCCTTCAACCCCCAATACCCCCCTCCCCCCCCCACCCACCCATCCCTCTCTTTCTCTCTCGTTTATTCCCTCCCTCTTTCAATTCATCTTTTCACCCCTGACCTGCCCTGACCTCCTCTCTCACTTTCCCCTCACACACTACACTTGTCACAACGAAGGGCGAAGAACAAGCCTCAGGTTGTTTTCCCCTCGCTCCCCTTGCGTCTGTGTATGTGTGTGTGTGTGTGTGTGTCTGTGTGTGTGTGTGTGTGTTTGTGTGTGTGTGTGTGAGAGAGAGAGAGAGAGAGAGAGAGAGAGAGAGAGAGAGAGAGAAAGAAGAGAAGAAAGAAAGGAGAGAGAGAGAGAGACAGACAGACAGAGACAGAGACAGAGACAGAGGAAGAATGTAGTATTAAAGAGATAGAGACAGAAAAAAGAAAAGAAAAAAAGAGAAAGAAGGTGAGGGGAAGTTGTATATGCCCGCGTGTGACATGTCGGGGCGTCCCCTTAGGGCACTCTCGCTTCCCTCGGCTCCTCATTGGCGATTGGGGCCGTAGTTAACCTCGATGTTGATGGTCAGGACTCAGCTCTGCCGGTTTAGCGTCCTTAGGGTGGGATTGGGTGGGGGGGGGGGAAGGGAGAGAGAGAGCGAAATAGGGAGAGAGAGAAAAAAGATTGAGAGAAAATGGATAATGATTGAGAGAGAGAGAGAGAGAGAGGGAGAACAGGCAGAAGACAGACGGGATAGGGGAATGAGAGAAAGAGGGTGATGTAAGAGAGAGACAGAGAGTAAGAGAGACAGACAGACGGACAGGCAACGACCAGAGACGAGAGAAGCGAGAACGAATCCGAGAGATAAAAGGCCCAAAAGAGAGAGACAAGAAAGGCAGACCGATGACGTCACCAGCGACTCGGAAACACCTGAATAGTAAGCAGATGTGTCACCGGCGCGCCGCCTTATCTCGCCGGGCTCCCAGACCTTATCTCTTATCCCAGCGAGACAGCAGCAGCCGTAGGGACGAGCGGCGGCCTAGCTTATCGCGGGCCGATCGACCTTATTCCCCGTTGGCCCCAGACTTGGCACTTTCTTGCCCCCACGTTTGAGATAGCGTCCACCCCCCCCCCCCCCCCCGTGTCGAGCTCTCCTCCCTATGTCGTCATGTGGAGGGAAGGAAGGAGGTCGACCTTGATTTATGAGGTCACGCCTTTCCTCACGGCATGGAGGCGCACCTCGTCCTCTTGCTTGGTCAACTTGGCCTCTTAAGACTCGACATGGTTTCGGGGATTTCCATTTTTTTCCCCTTTCGTTTCTCCTCTTTTTCCCCTCCTTCCTTTCTCTTCATTTTTTCCTCCCTCCTTTCTCTTCTTTGTTTTTTCATCCCTCCTTTCTCTTCTTTTTTCCTCACTCCTTTCTCTCTCTCTCTGTCCCTCTCTCCTTTCTCCTATTTTTTCATCCCTCCTTTCTCCTCTTTTTTCCCCTCCCTCCTTTCTCTTTTTTCCCCTTCCTCCTTCTCTCCTTTTTTTCCTCCCCCCTTTCTCCTTTTTTTCCTCCCTCTTTTCTCCTCCTTTCTCCTCTTTTTTCCTTCCTCTTTTCTCCTCTTTTTTCCTCCCTCTTTTCTCCTCCTTTCACTTCTTTTTTTTCCCGTCCCACCTTTCTCTCCTCCTTTTTCGCCACCTCCTTTCATCTCGTTTTTTGTAAATCTTGATGTTTATCCGATCTTGATTCCGATGAAAAATGGAGTAGACGGGAAGATCATT
This sequence comes from Penaeus vannamei, assembly GCF_003789085.1. NCBI lineage: Eukaryota > Metazoa > Arthropoda > Malacostraca > Decapoda > Penaeidae > Penaeus > Penaeus vannamei. The sequence goes on along the minus strand of NW_020872789.1, from coordinate 449,142 downwards.
TTTCTTCTTTTTTCTTCCTCATCTTCTTTTTCTTATTTCTCTTCTTCTCTCTTTGTCTTCTTCTTCGTCGTCTTTGTCTTCTTTCTTTTTCTTCTTCCTTTTCCTCCTCTTCCTCTTCCTCTCTTTCTTCTTCTTCGTCTTTCTTCTTCTTCGTCTTTGTCTTCTTCTTCTCCTTCTTCGTCTTTATCTTCTTCTTTCGCCGAGTCGTGTGAACGACCTTGCTAAACGGTGCCTCAGTCTGCCGCGAGATTTCATAAACAATCAACTAAAAGCCCGATGTAATATAAAGAGATATTAATAAGGATATAAAAAAAATTCTCCCAATCTCCCAAGTTATCGCGATTATCAGATAAGAAGGGTTTGGGATTTCGAGCAGCCCCCCCCCCTTCCCCCTTCCCCTTGTCCCTTTCCTTCCTACCCTCTCCTCCCTCTGTCTCTCACTCTCTTCTCTCTCTATCTCTTTCTATCTCCTGAATTTATTCTCTCTCTCTCTCTCTCTCTCTCTCTCTCTCTCTCTCTCTCTCTCTCTCTCTCTCCTCTCTCTCTCTCGTCTCGTCCATCTCTACTTCCTTTTCTCTCTCTGTTTTTCCTCTCTCTCCTCTCCTCCTCCTTCTTCATCTCCTCGTCTCTCTCGTCTCTCCTCTCTCTCTCTCCTCTCCTCTCCCTCTCCCTCCCTCCCTCCTCCCTCCCTCTTCCCTTCTGAAAGTGGACAGACAGACAGGGCAATTAAACACTGCAGACAGACAATTAAATATACAAACAATAAGAATTAAAAAATGAATATTTCAGGACCCCTTCCCCTATGATTAGGGAAGGGAGGAGAAGAGGAAGGCCGGGAGGAGGGGGAGGGGGGGTAGAAGGGCAGGAGGTGGAAGGCGATGTCCTCCAGAACCGATTACGAGGAGGTCGCCGCTCAGGACTCGCGAGTGTCCCAATCTGGAGAGGGAGGGAAAAGAGGAGGAGGGGAGGGGAGGGGGGGGAGAGGGAAGAGGGAGGGGAGAGGAGGAGGAGAGGAGGGACAGGAGTAGGAGAAGGAGGGAGGGGTGGAGGGGGGGGGGGCTGCGGGTGGCGGGTTGCGCCTAAAGAATTCTTTTTTTCTTTTTTTCTTCGTCGGATTCAGGGATATTTGCATGTACTTTTACGCGTCAGGGGTGCTTCTTTCCTCCCTCGTCCTGTATGTTTATTTTATTTATTTTATTTTACCGTTTATAAAGCACTTTTTTT
>NW_020872789.1:439494-441934 GCF_003789085.1 Penaeus vannamei | reverse complement strand
TTGTTTGTCTGGCCGATCGGTGCACGGCAGGGCTCGTTCTTATCGAGTGCTTTGCGTACGGGCGTCACTCTCCTGTTCCCCGTTTTCTATTTTTAGCGGGGGTTCTATGATTTTTCTTTCTGTTGTCTGTTTCTCTTTGTTTGTTTGTATCTGTCTGTCGTTCTCTCTCTCTCTCTCTCTCTCTCTCTCTCTCTCTCTCTCTCTCTCTCTCTCTTCTCTCTCTCTCTCCTCTTCTCTCTCTCTCTCTCTTCTCTCTTTCTCTCTGTCCTGTTTCTTTTTGTTTTTGTTTGTTTATAATCTGTCTCTCTCTCTCTCTCTCTCTCTCTCTCTATCTCTCTCTCTCTCTCTCTCTCTCTTCTCTCTCTCTCTCTCTCTCTCTCTCTCTCTCTCTCTCTCTCTCTCTCTCTCTCTCTCCCTCTCCTTCCTCCCTCCCTCTTCCCTGTGAGCCTTGCTTCGCCCCTCCTTCTTTTCTTGAAAAAGCCTCAAGACCGCCATCAAAATAACATGTTGCGTTGAAGGAAAGGGGCGAGAAGGGAGGGTAGGGGGAGGGAGGGAGGGAGAGGAGAGAGGGGACGGAGAGAGGAGGGAGGAGAGGAGATGAGGGAGGGAGAGGAGAGGAGGAGGAGGAGGAGGAAGGGAGACAGAGGACGGAGGAGGAAGAGAGGAGAGGACGGAGGGAGGGAGGAGAGGAAGGGGAGGGGGAGGGGGGCACGGTAGGAGGGAGGGAGGAGACGAGGGAGAAGGATGAGGGAAGGGAAGGGAGGGGGAGGGGAGGGCGTATTCCATGCGTATTTACCTGTGCGTCTCGCCGGGCTCAGACACGCTACAAGGTGAGTTTATTGATTAGGGGAAAGACCCTGGGCTCGGCTCGCACCTATTTCTTTCTCCAGGTGGCTACGCGCTGTCAGGTGGCGACAGATGGAGCTGCGAGGGGTTGGGGGCTGGTCTGGGGGGGGGGGGGTGAAGGCCTCTGCTCAACCCCCTCCTTTCCTTTGAGGGGGAGAGGAGGGGTGAAGGGGAGATAGAGGAAGGGGAGAGGGGGGAAGTGGAGGAGGAGGAGGAGAGGAAATGTAGGGAAAGATATGATGGTAGATGAAAAAGGGTTCGATTATTATGAGAGAGAGAGAGAGCGAGAGAGAGAGAATGTGAAAAAGAACATGAGGTTAATCGGATGGCAAAGCATACCCTTAGGACAAGGAAAGGGAAAAGAAGGAGAGAAGATGAACAAAGAATAGCGGAGGACAGCTCAAGGAACCATCATAGGCTAAGCGAAAAGAAATTGGGAGGAGGGGGGAGAGAGAAGGAGGGAGGGAGGGAGGGAGGGAAGGAGGAATGAGGAAGGAGAGAGGAAATGAAGGAAGGATGGAGGGAGGGAAGGAAGGAAGAAAGAAGAGGAGGGAAGGAAGGAGGGAGGAAGGAAGGAAGGAAGGAAGGAGAAAGAAAGAAGGAAGAAAGAAGGGAGGAGGAGGATGGAAAGGAGGAATTCAGAGGAAGAATCGATGCGTGTTTACTTGATGACGACATTTTTCTCCCCTCTAAGTCACAGGCGAGGGGAAGGGAGAGGGTGAATAGAGGGAGGGCGAGGGGAGGGGAGAGGGTAAAGAGAGGGAGGGAGAGGGGGAGAGATTGGGGGAGGAGGAGGGAAGAAGAAGCACACGCAGGTAAATGTTGTCAAAAGTTTTCAATGTGGGGCAAGGGATGGGGGGGGGAGGAGGCGACGGAGGGGGGAAGACGGGAGGGGAGAAGGGAAGCGGAGGATAGAGGGGGGATAAGAGGAGAGGGGACGAGGGGACGAGGGGAGAATGGTTATAGATGGCCAGAGGATGATGATGATGAGGGTGGAAAGTGAACGCTAACTTGTGGGGCCGCCGAGCCAGCGCTGAAGCTTTCTGACACGTTGTTGAATGGACTCCCAAACAGGGAACGAAAGACTTACATAATAATGATATTGCCAAGAGAGTAATTACTACGCTTATGAGGGGAACCCGTGATGATTTAGTGGTCCCTAGGGATGGAGGGAGAGGAAGAGAGAGAGAGAGAGGATAGGGGAAGTAGAGAAAAGGTGAGAGAGAGTGAGTAAGAGGTGAGAGGAAGTAGAGAAAGGGCGAGGGAGAAAGAGAGAGAGGAGAGAGAAGTAGAGAAAAGTAATGAGAAGAGAGAGAAAGAGAAAGAGAAAGAAAGAGAGGGGAAAGCAGGGAATGAAAAGGAATGGGATACGAAGGAACAACACAGACAGACAGACAGAAGACAAACAGACGGTGGCGGACGAAGTGGGGGGGGGGGCAGAGCGAGAGAAAGAACCGAGGGAAAGGTGGCTGAACGGGAATAGAGTTGTAAAGGAGGATAGTAAAGTTGGGGGATAAACAGCAGGATGTGAGTGATTACAGGTATATTAATTGGTGTGAGTCATGGGCGGCGGGGGGGGGGGGGAGGGGGAGGA
>NW_020872789.1:426994-434494 GCF_003789085.1 Penaeus vannamei | reverse complement strand
GTTTAGAACATCAACAATAGCAATGATAATGACATAAAAAGCATGATAATATTTTTTTAAGATAACAATACCAAAAGCAAACATTAATTGGACAGTGAAAAAATTAATAAACAATAAATCTCTTGAGATAACAGTGATAATAACAACAATAAACAAATATCTCTTAAAGATAAGTGATAAGAACAAACAATTAACAATTGGGCATAAAAAAACAAACGATAATACATATATTCTTACGGGATAATAAACAACAAATAAACATCAACAAACAACAACAAAGCCAAAAAATAAAATAGTTCACCCTCCGCCTTACGATAAAAAAGATAAACCCAATAAACAAACCAAGGGAAAACATTATAAAAAGAAGGGAGAACAAAACACCAATAAAAAAAAAAAATAATAAACAAATAAAAATAAAAAAAGTTCACCCTTCCGAATTTACGAGGAAAAACGATTAATAAATTCAGCAAAACAAGAAACATTAACAAAAATAAAGAGAACAACAAAAAACAAAAACGGAAAATAAATTTAAATAAGGCTCACCCTCCGGACTCAGGGACAATGATTAACAATAACAACAACAATAAAAACATTACGAGAGGAACAACCAAACAAAAAACAAACCAGAAGAAAAAAAAATAAAATAAGCTCACCCTCCCCCACAATATAACCAGTAACAAAAACAAATAACATTAACGAGAGAACAAACAAAAAACAAAACAAAACAAAAAAACAAAAATAGCTCAACCCCTTTCGGACAAATTTAAACAAAACCAAACAAACAACCAATTAAAAACAGTACGAAGAGAAACAACAAACAAAAACAAAAAAAGAGAAAAAAAAATAGGCTCAACCTCCCAACCAATATTTAACAATAACGAAGAAAAATAAAACCATTACAAGAGAACAAAAAACAAACAAAAACAAAAACAAACAAAAAATAAGCTCACCCTCCGGCATAAATCAAACAATAAAACAACACCAAACAACATTACGAGAGAACAAAATAAAAACAAACTAAAACAAAAAAAAAAAAACAATTACAACAAACGGATAACATTACAAGGAGCCAACAACAAACAAACAAACAAAAAAAACAAAAAAAAAAAAACCCCATTAACAAAACACCAACAAAACATTAACAGAAGAAACAAACAACAAAATAACGAAAAAAAAATAAAAGTAAAAATAAAAATTAAGCTCACCCTCCGACTTTCAGGACAATTATTAAAACCAATTAAACAACAAAAACATTAAAACAATTTACGAGAGCAACAACACAAAACCAAAAAAAAAAAAACAATAAACATTAAGAGAAGAACAAACAAAAAAATAACAAAAAAAACACACCCCCCCCCCACCCCCAAAAAAAAACAACAACAACAAAACGATAAAATTAAAGAGAACAACAACATAACAAAAAAAAAAAAACTTACAATTACCAATAACATTTACCAGAAAAAACAAACAGAAAATAACAAAAAAAAAAACCAAACTTTAAAAAACAATTAAACAACCACCAATAACAATCTACGAGAGAAACACAACAAAACAACAAAATAAAAAAACAAAAAAACAAATAACACCAATGAAATTACAAGAAAAAACAAACAACAACAAAAAACAATAACAATAACAATTAATATTAACAAGAGAACAAACAACAAATAAATTAATATATAATATATATATATTATATATATAAGCATAAGCTCATCCTCCGACTTACGACAATACTCAAAACAATAACAAAACACCAACAAACATTACAAAGAAGAAAACAAAAAAAAAAAAAAAAATAGGTCACCCTCCGGACTCAGGACCAATATTAACAATAACAACAACAATAATATTACGAGACAGAAAAAAAAAAATAACAAACAACACCAACCAGCATTACAAGAGGGGCACAAACAAAACAAAAAACCCCCCCCCCCCCCAAAAAAAAAAAAATAATAATTAATTAATATTAATAATAAATAGAGATAAGCTCCCCCTCACCCACTTCGCAGGTCACCGTTTCCCGCTCACCACGAGAGTCTTGGCTGGAACTTTTCGTGTAAGTAATTCGTTCTTTGGGTGATTCTTTGCCACAAAAAACCAAATAACAACGACAATAACATTAACGAGGAAACAAAACCAACAAAAAACCAAAAAAAAAAAACAATACAAACAACAACAATAAAACATTACAAGAGAAAAACAACAACAAAACCAAAAACAAACAATAACAACAACAATAAACATTACAAGAAAACAACAACAAAACCAAAAAAACAAACAACAAAACATAAACATTACAAGAACAACAAAAACCAAAACAACAAAAAAACCAATAAAAAAATAAAAAAAAAATAAAGCATAGCTCCTCACCCTCCCACTTCGCAGTCCGTCCCGCTCACCACGAGAGTCTGGCTTGACTTCGTGTAGTAATTCGTCTTGGTGATCTTGCCAAAAAACAATAACAACAACAATAACAACAAAACAACAACAAAACAAAAACAAAAAAAGGAGAAAAATAGCTCACCCTCCGACAATATCAACAATAACATTACAGAAGAGCAACAACAAAAATAACAAAACAAAAAAAACAACAAAACAAAAAACAATAACAACACCAACAACATAAAAAAACAAATAACAACAATAAAAAAAACAATACACAACACCAACAACATTTTATAATAAAACAATAAAAAAATAAAAATAAGATAGCTCACCCTCCCACTTCGCAGTCCGTCCCGCTCACCCACGAGGAGGTCTGGCTTGACTTGCGTATAAATTCGTCTTGGAATCTTGCCACAAAACAATAACAACACCAACAAAACATTATAATAAAACAATAAAAAAAAAATAGCATAGCTCAACCCTCCCACTTCGCAAGTCCCGTCCCGCTCACCACGAGAGTCTGGCTTGACTTCGTGTAGTAATTCGTCTTGGTGTCTGCCACAAAAAACAATAACAACAACAACAACATTACGAGAGAACAACAACAAAACAAAAAGAGAAAAAATAACCCTCCGACAATATCAACAATAACAACAATAACATTACGAGAAAACAACAAATAACAAACAAAAACAACAAAAAAAACAATAACAAACACCAACAACATTACAAAACAACAAATAAAAAACAATAACAACACCAACACATTATAAAACAATAAAAAAAAATAGCATAGCTCACCCTCCCACTTCGCAGTCCGTCCCGCTCACCACGAGAGTCTGGCTTGACTTCGTGTAGTAATTCGTCTTGGTGATCTTGCCATGCTCGGGTTGTGGGAACCAAAAAAACGCCTTGCTTCTTCGCCGATGTCAACAGCGCCGGGACGATTTCATGCTTGCGCCGACTCTCTGTGCGTGTGGAGGTTGTGGATCAGGTTGTGATTGTGAAAGGTATAAGGGGTTGTGGATCAAGTGTGGTGTGAAATGTATAAGGGGTTGGTGCGGTGTGTTGGTGTTGTGTGATCAAGTTGTGGTTGTGAAAGCGATAAGGGGGTAATCAAATGTGGGTTGTGAAATGCGATAAGGTTGTAATCAAGTTATTGATTGTAAGGTATAAGCTTGGGTTTGTGCGTGTGTCGGTTGTGGATCAAGTTTTTGATTGTGAAAGGGTATATAAGGGTTGTGGGTCAGGTTGGGATTGTGAAAGGGTATACGTGGGATGTGATGAAAAAGTACGTGGTTGTGGGGTTTTGGGTGGATCAAGTTGTGGTTGTGAATGGTATAAGGGGTTGTGGATCAAGTTGTGGTTGTGAAAGGGTATAAGGGGTTGTGGATCAAGTTGTTGGTTGTGAAAGGGTAAGGTTATAAGGGAGTTGGTAATTTCAAAAGTTGTGAAAGGGTATAAGGGGTTGTGGAGCATAATGTGAATGGGTAGGTGGTGTGTGTATAATGTTGTGAATCAAGTTGTGGTTGTGAAATGTATAAGGGGGTTGTGGTGCGTGTGGAGGTTGTGAATCAAGTTGTGGTGTGAATGGGTAAGGGTGTGAATCAAGTGTGATTTGAATGGGTATAAGTTGTCGAATGCGTGTGGTAGGTTGTAATCAAGTTGTGATTGTGAAAGGGTATAAGGGGTTGTGGATCAAGTTGTGGTTGTGAAAGGTATAAGGGGTTGGTGCGTGTGTAGGTTGTGAATCAAGTTGTGATTGTGAAAGGAATAAGGGGTTGGTGCGTGTGGGAGGTTTGTGGCATCAAGTTTGCTTTGTTGAAAGGTATAAGGGGTTGTGAATCAAGTTGTGATTGTGAAAGGTATGAGGGGTCGGTGGTGTGTTGTTGTGAATCAAGTTGTTGATTTGTGAAAGGTATAAGGGGCTGGTGCGTTAGTGTGAATCAAGTTGTGGTTGTGAATGGGTGTAAGGTGGGATCAAGTTGTGATTGTGAAAGGGTAAAGGGGTTGTGGATCAAGTTGTGATTGTGAAAGGTATAAGGGGTTGGTGCGTGTGTAGGTTGTGAATCAAGTTGTGGTTGTGAAAAGGGTATAAGGGGTTGTGAATCAATTGTGGTTGTGAAGAATAAGGGGTTGTGAATGAGTTGTGATTGGGAAAGTTATAAGGGGTTGGTACGTTTGTAGGTTGTGAATCAAGTTGTGATGGTGAAAGGTATAAAGGGCTTGGTGAGTGTGGGGGTTGTGAATGCAGATGGAGGGGAAGAAGGGGAAAAATGGTTGAGATGATGAGATAACTGAAAAAAGTTGTGGATTATAATGGGGAGGAGAGGGTAAAACTGGTTGTAAATAAGTTGTGATTATGAAAGGGTGTGGGATTCCTTTGTGGTTAGAAATGTGATAATAAACAGCGTGTCCACTACTAACCTTATAAACCCAAACTACAAATAAACTTACCAAACTGTTTTAAACCCCATTTACCTACTTACTAATCTACTTACAAACCACTTACAAATCACTTCTAACTATAATACCAACTACAAAATATACTTCACCAACCCGGGTTTTCAACCCTACTTACAAAACCCACCCTACAAATCCACTTACTAACTTAGTAACCCCAACTACAATTAAACTTACTAAAGCGTTTTAAACCCCACTTACTTACTAATCTACTTACAAATCCACTTACTAACTTATAAACCCAACTACGAATATACTCACCAACCCGGTTTTCAACCCCACTTACAAACCTATTTACAATCTATTTACAAATCCACTTACTAACTTATAAAAACCAACTACAAATATACTCACCAATCGGTTTAAAACCCGACTTACAAACCTACTTACAAATCTACTTACAAATCCACTACCAACTTATAAAACCAACCACAAACACTCACTAATCCGGTTTTTAAACCCCACTTACAAATCCATTACAAACCCAACGACAAATATACTCACCAACCCGGTTTAAAACCCGACTTACAAACCTACTTACAAATCCCACTTACAAACTTATAAACCCAACGACAAATATACTCACCAACCCAGTTTTAAACCCCACTTACACACCTACTTACAAATCTACTTACAAATCCACCTACAAACTTATAAACCAACGACAAATATACTCACCAACCCGATTTTTAAAACCCCACTTACAAATCTACTTACAAACCCACCTACAAATCCACTTACCAACTTATAAACCCAACCACAAACATACTCACCAACCCGGTTTTAAACCCCTTACAAACCTACTTACACACCTACTTACAAACCCCACTTACCAGGTCAGGAAAGGTCACCATGACATTGGAGTCATAAGAATCTTCGACGACCAGCCAGATGTCGGGTAAGGTCGGCTCTCCCGCCCCATACACGAAGGAGGGGGCGAAGAGGGCGAGCACCAGCAGGAGGGCGTGAGATACCGGCTGCAGGAGGAAAACTCTCGAAATCATTTGAAAATGCGCGGGCCCTAAGCGCCTCCCACCCTACTTTTTCCTTCGTCTGTCGACACTGGTTTCGAAGGTCACACTTCTTTAGATATTTTGAAATTGGCATTATTTATTAATTGGTATTAACTACATTTAATAGGATATATAAGTTTAAGCTTATATTCAATTATACATACGTAAACAAGTAAAATATTATCTAAAACCTAATGTAATTTTCGTAATATTCTTTTAACATTCGAACACATTCTGTAAAGAAAACAGATACTTCCGTATATTATTCGTCATGGAACACTTTTGGAGGCCTGAATATGCCCAAAACTAAAGCATAAACGATATAAGAAAAACAGTAACTATAATATGCGACATTTTCTAGTGTCGCGAGACAGTTTTTGTCACTGAAAATAAAACCTATATTGACATAGATAAATATAGAAAAAAATCCATGGATAGACCACATCTACAAACCTACATTGCATATTCACAAGATCCACATGACCGAATTTTACTGCTATCAGAACGAAATCTAAAAAAAGGAATACCGCTCTCTTCACTAAACAAAAGAAAAAGACCAAAAAAAAAAAAAAAAAGACACTGAAATACCAGCACACCTTCCTCATCATGGTGCTCCAGCGAAGGCCAACCTGACACTGAGGAACAACAGATAACCGTCAGTCAGTCAGTCATCAGAAAAGTATCCATTTTTCGCTTTGTTTTTATCAGCGGCCATGATGCTTTGTTCTCCCAACCCCTTCCTTTGTTCGCCGAATCAAGTGATAAGGATTCACATTCTCTTTATTTTGGGTCTTGGATTTTCTAGTGATAAGGATTCGAATCAAGTTGATAAGGATTCGAATTGATCTCAAGTTGGGATTCGAATCAAGTTGATAAGGATTCGAATCAAGTTGATAAGGATTCGAATCAAGTTGATAAGGATTCGAATCAAGTTGATAAGGATTCGAATCAAGTTGATAAGGATTCGAATCAAGAAGGATTCGAATCTTGATAAGGATTCGAATCAAGTGATAAGGATTCGAATCAATGATAAGGATTCGAATCAAGTTGATAAGGATTCGAATCAAGTTGATAAGGATTCGAATCAAGTTGATAAGGATTAATGTTAAGCTCATCAAGGAAACTTGTGTGGATAGGGAGGTAATGTCGATGAAGGTCGTAATGAGAGAAATATGATAATAAAGGGGAGTAATGGCAATGGAAAGAACGGGGATAATGCGATAATGCAATGGAAATGGCAGTTGTGATAATGATAATAGTATCTAGAAAAAAAGAGAACATTTATGGATATTGGATCGTACGCGGATCCGGTTCACCATCTAAGGCCAATAATAATAATGATAATTATGTTATGTTTACAGTGGGAATTCCCTGTAATGCAAGCCACTAATGCACATATTTTCCCTGTATATTTTACGTAAATAAATACATGCATACGTATATACATACGTACACACACAGACGCACACATACACATATGTGTGTGTATATGTGTGTGGTGAGTGTGTCCGTGTGTGTGTGTGTGTGTGTGTGTGTGTGTGTGTGTATGTGCGTGTGTGTATGTGTATGTGTATGTGTTGTGTGTGTGTGTATGTGTGTGTATGTGTGTGTGTATGTGCGTGCGTGTGTGTGTATG
>NW_020872789.1:419494-424494 GCF_003789085.1 Penaeus vannamei | reverse complement strand
TTTAGCCCAAAATGCGTAAAGAGAAGAAGAAGAAGAAGAAGAAGAAGAAGATGGATGAAGATGAAGATGATGAAGATGAAGATGAAGAGATGAAGAGATGAAGATGAAGATGAAGATGAAGAGAGAAGATGAAGATGAAGATGAAGATGAAGATGAAGATGAAGATGAAAGAAGAAGAAGAAAGAAGATGAAGAAGAGAGGAAGATGAAGATGAAGAAGAAGAAGAAGAAGAAGAAGATGAAAGAAGAAGAAGAAAGGAAGAAGAAGAAGAGATGAGATGAAGATGAATAGAAGAAGAAGAAGAAAAGAAGATGATGAGAAGATGAAGAAGAAGAAGAAGAAGAAGAGAAGAAGAAGAAGAAGAGAGAAGAGAAGAAGAAGAAGAGAGAAAGAAGATGAAGAAGATGAAGAAGAAGAAGAAGAAAGAAGAAGAAGAAGAAGAAGAAGAAGAAGGAAAGTGAAAAAGAAGAAGAAGAAGAAGAAGAAGAAGAAGAAGAAGAAGAAGAAGAGAAGATGAGATGGAAGAGAAGAAGAAGAGAAGAAGAAGAAGAAGAGAGAAGATGAAGAATGAAGATGAAGATGAAGATGAAGATGAGAAAGAAGAAGAAGAAGAAGAGAAAAGGAAGAAGAAGAAGAAGAAGAAGAAGAAGATGATGAAGATGAAGAAGAAGAAGAAGAAAGAAGAGAAAGAAGAAGAAGAAGAAGAAGAAGAAGAAGAAGAGGAAAATTGAAGAGAAGAAGAAGAAGAAAGAAGAAAAGAAGAAAGAGAAGAAGTATGAAAGAAGAAGAGGAAAATGAAAGAAGAAGAAAGAAGAAGAAGAAGAACAAAGGAAGGAGAAAGAGAAATGAAAAAAGAAGAAGAAGAAAGGAAACAATGAGAAAAGAAGAAGAAAGAAAGAAGAAGAGAATGAAGAAGAGAAGAAGAAAGAAGAGAGAAGAAGAAGAAGAGAAAAAGAAAGAAGGAAGAAGAAGAAGAACGAAATAACGAATAAACATCTTGGTGTTCCTTTCTCGCGGCAAAGTAATGAAGGCAATACTTCTCGAAGCGGACGCTAGTTCTCCTCTGCGCATTCTTCTCTCACTATCTTCCTAGTATATATATATACAAATATACATATTAATATAAATATATTAAATAAATTATATAATATATAAATTATATAATATATTATAATATATATAATATAATATAATAATAATATATGTAATGTATATAATATGTAAAAAACACGTTTGTGATTGATATACATACAACAAATATTACATGCATAACACACACACACACATATATAATGTGTGTGGTGATGTAGTGTGTAGAAACTATGATATTCATTATGAATATATGTATATCTAATATATTCATCTCCCCCCTTCTCTCTCTCTCTTAATGTTGATATGTAATCATCACAACCAAATCAACACCTAGTGTATATAATATATGTATGCAAATAGATAGATAGATCTAACATATAGGTAGACATTTAGATTTATATATATGATAAGGATACTTACCANTATTTTTGTATATTTATTACACGATTTTTTATTATCATCACTATTATCTTTATCACATTATTTTTTGCCATCATTATCATTATGTTTTTGTCATCATTATCATTACTATTATTAGTATCGCAATTACTATTTCCATTCTCAACATTATTATCATTTTTTTTTTAAATGTAATTTATCATTATCAAAATTATCTTCACTTTCATCATCATTATTATCATAATGTGGGCAATCTTAAGAAAGAGAAGAAAAAGAAATATTCAATGATAAATTGATAAACAAAGAAAAAAATAATTAAAGAAAACAAGTAAACAATGAAGAGAACAAGAAAATTAAAGGAAAAATTAAATGAACGTATAAATAAAGAGAAAAAAAAAAAATTAAAGAACAAATAAATACACAAAAGAAAAAGAAAATAAAGAACGAAATTAAAGAATAAATGATGAATAGGCAAAGAAAAGAAAAAAGAATAAAAAGAATGAAATTAAAGAATGGATGAATAACCAGAGAAGAGAAAGACAATGAAATTAAGGAACAAATAAGAACAAAAAGAAGAGAAAAAAAAGAAAGATAGAAAAAAAGAATAAAATTAAAGAATAAACGATAAATACACAAAGAAGAGAGAAAAAAGAAGAAATACACAAAAAAAGTGAAGAAAGAAAAAATTAAAAAATAAATAAACGATAAATACACAAGAAAGAGAAGAAGGAAAGAAAAACAACAACAAAAACAAACAAGATTGGCACCGAGGGTAGTGTGAAACGAACTGAAATGATTTTTGCCGAAGTCTTAAGGGATTACCATTTACCACCAATAATGTTGTCCTTCGTGGTCAGCGATTTTCTTTCTCTAAGTCTAAGAAAGGTAAATGGTAAATTTTGTAGAAAAAATAAGAAATAAAGATAGAAAGGGAGGAGAGAGAGAGAGGAGGAGAGGGAGGGGGAGGGAGAGAGGAGGAGGAGAGGGAGGGAGAGAGGGAGAGAGGAAGAGGAGGAGGGGAAGGAGAGGAGAGGGAGGGAGAGAGAGGGAGAGAGAAAGAGGAGAGAGAGAGAGAGAGAGAGAGAGAGAGAGAGAGAGAGAGAGAGAGAGAGAGAGAGAGAGAGAGAGAGGAGAGAGAGAGGAGAGAGGAGAGAGAAGAGTGAGAGAGAGAGGAGAGAGGAGGAGAGAGAGAGAGGGAGGAGAGAGGGAGGGAGAGAGGGGGAGAGAGAGAGAGAGGAGGGAGAGTGAGAGAGAGAGCAGAGAGAAGAGAGAGAGAGCATAATGTAAAAACACCGAGAGACTAATAGTAAAACGATGTAAATTAATTCAGAAAAAAATGGGTTTTAAGTTTTTTTTTTACCTGACGAAACGGATGAGAGAAATTCGAGGAACAAAAATGAACAAAAGTCAACTCAACTCAGTGATATTAGGAAATTTAGCGGATATCAATTACTGAATTCTTTTTTTTCCCTTTCTTTTTTTTAATTTTTTTTCTTGTTTTTTACATTTTTGTTTTCTTAAAGCTTTGCTATGTATGGTTTATTAAGAAGGAAGCCTCCACACAGACCCTAAAAAAAAAAAAAAAAAAAAAAAAAAAACAGTTATCTAAGAAAGCTTTATAATTCATGTCAACAACAATATATGAATCTCCTCTAATACATTTCTACTTTAAGAAATAGACAATACAATGCAAGAAAAATGTTGCACTGTTGAATAAGAGTTTTTTTTTTTTTTTTTTTTTTTTCCATGCACAGTTTCGGCAAATTTATCTCCCTTGTTCATATATTTGGATAGTCTCGCGGATGTATTAAAGGAATGTTAAATCCGAGGTTTACTGTGAACAATACGCTGAATACCAAGATACCAAGAACTATAGAGGAGGTATCGTTAAAATGTTTGACAGAGGAAAATAATATTGAATCCTAAACTCACGTTGTGGATTTGGAGTCAAACTCTCTCACGTTCGGGTAGAATTTGACTATATATTTTTTTTAAATTTCTTTTCCCTAAATCTTTCGGACATATATATATATATATATATATATATATATATATTATATTTTTTTTTTTTTTTTTTTTTTTTTTTTTTTTTTTTTTTTTTTTTCTTTCTTTTCCCTAAATCTTTCGGACATTTTCGGGCCAAATAGTCAATTGAAACTTTTAGTTATTGAATAGTTATTGAAACTTTTTAAAATGAGACATGATTGAAAAAAATGAAATACAGATAAAGAATAAAAACTCTTGAGGAAAATGGCTATTATTAAATTCTTTTGAATTGAATAGCTTCATGTCTTATAACAATAAGTCATGTCTTGAAACAATGACTTAGAAAGATAATATTATCATGTTTAATGATAACTCTCGAACTTGATTAATCGGAAGTTTTAACGTGACAAACGGGTGATTCAGTTCCATTGATTCTGTTCCACTTATTTTTGTTCCATTTATACTGTTCCACTTATTTTTGTTCCATTTATTCTGGTCCATTGATTCTGTTCCACTTACTTTTTATCCATTTATTCTCTTCCACTGAATCTGTTCCTTATTTTTGTTCCATTGATTCTGTTCCACTTATTTTTGTTCCACTGATTCTGTTCCACTTATTTTTGTTCCATTGATTCTGTTCCACTTATTTTTGTTCCATTGACTCTGGTCCATTGACTCTGTTCCATTGATTCTGTTCCATTGATTTTGTCCCACTTATTATGTTCCATTTATTATGTTCCATTTATTATGTTCCACTTATTCTGAACAATAAGGCCTTTATTAAGTAAAGAAATTAAAACGAATCGCTAAATCTTTTCCCAGATTCTAAATAATAAGTGAACTGAAATTGAATTAAATTGAATTAAATGAAAATGAATTTAATGATTTATTGAAATGAAGGAAAAAAATATGATAGATTACATAGACAGATGCAATAAAATAGATGAATTAAGATTAAGGAATATAGTGTTACAAAATATATTGATAGGATATAATGAAATGTAAAACAGAATGGAATTGATAAAAAGAAATCAAATACAATAACAAAACAAAATAAAAAAGTAAAATAAGACAATGATAATAGTAATAGTAATAATATGATAAATAAAGATGATAATGATAATTACAATGATAGCACTACTACTAATAAAATAATAATGATGATTGATGATGATAATAATTATAATGATAATAATAATAATAACAAACAACAACAATGATAATAATATAATAATAATAATAATAATAATGATAATAATAATAATAATAATAATAATGATGATGATGAAAATGATAATAATTATAATAATAGTAATAGTACCAACAATAATGATAATGATGATATCATGAAAACAATGATAATGAAAATAATGGTAATAAAATAATATTAGAAATTATAATGACTATTATGATAATAGTAATGGTAATAATATAAAAGATGATGATAATTATGATGATAGCAATAGCAACAACAATAATGATAATAATGATAACATAAAAACAGTGACAATGATGATAATAAT
>NW_020872789.1:391994-399494 GCF_003789085.1 Penaeus vannamei | reverse complement strand
TATATATATATATATATGTGTGTGTGTGTGTGTGTGTGTGTGTGTGTGTGTGTGTATACATATATATATATATACATATATATATATATATATATGTGTGTGTGTGTGTGTGTGTGTGTGTGTGTGTGTGTGTGTGTGTGTGTGTGTGTGTGTGTGTGTGTGTGTGTGTGTGTGTATGTGTGTGTGTGTGTGTGTGCCTGTGAGTGTGTATGTGTGTCTTTGTTCGTTTGCATGTATCAGTGTGCGTGTATGTGCGTGTGTGTCTGCCGTGTGCATAATTTCTTTCTCATTAGGATGAAGAGCAAAAAGTCCTCCTTGATCAAGCCAAGGTTGGGAGAATGTTTAAATATTCCGGTAACTAATTATCTAAACTTTCCGTTTTTATTGTTGTGTTTTTCTGATATTCTTATAAAGTAATTTAAATGATCGTTGATTTTGTATATGACTGTGCTATGACTATTACTACCCCTTTTGTCATTATTATTACCATTTATGTTCATAGTCTCATTGTCTTTCCATAAGTTAAGAATAAATAAACAATATTATCTGTATGTTTTTTTTTTTTTTTTTTTTTTACTCAAATTGGTAAACAAGAGGAGAGCCAAAAGTATCACACGACATCTCGGTTAATATTTTGCGCGGTATTTATTTTTTTTTTTTTTTATTTTTTTTTGCGCGTTTCGAGAATTTGCGATTTTTTTTTTCTTTTTTTTTTTACACAAGCATTTGCCAGCGGTATTGTACTCCAGTTAATTGGTACCTGTCGCTTGATTTCAAGTGTCGCCCTGACAGGAAATATTAAAATGGAGGAATGGGCAACTGAATATACGTTTGATGGTTTTAATTTCAATTCAATTAAAATAACACACACGCTTATATATACAATAATACATACATGTATACATGTACACACACACACACACACACACACACACACACACACACACACACACACACACACACACACACACACACACACACAGTACATATATATATATATATATATACATATATATATATATATATATATATATATATATATATATATACATATATATATATATATATATATATATATATATATATATATATATATATATATATATATATACATATATATATATGTGTGTGTGTGTATACATATACATATAATATATGTATGTGTACATGTGTATATATATATATGTATATATATATATATATATATATATATATATATATATATATATATATATATATGTGTGTGTGTGTGTGTGTGTGTGTGTGTGTGTGTGTGTGTTGTGTGTGTGTGTGTGTGTGTGTGTGTGTGTGTGTGTGTGGTGTGTGTGTATGTGTGTGTGTGTGTATGTATATATATATATATATATATATATATATATATATATATATATATATATATATATATATATATATAATATATATATGTATGTATATACACACACACACACACACACAACACACACACACACACATATATATATATATATATATATATATATATATATATATATATATATTATATATATTACATATATAATATATATATATATATATATATATATATATATATATATATATATATATTATATATATATATATATATATATATATATATATATATGTGTGTGTGTGGTACATATATATGTGTGTGCATATAAATAGATAGATAGATAGATAGTATGTATATTACATATATAATATATATATATATATTATATATAATATATATATATATATATATATATATATATATATATATAAGTAAATATATATTCATATATGTATAGATATATAAATCACACACACATATAGATATATATATATCACACACAAAATCCGATATACCTGAATACTTAATACACCATAGTATAATATAAATCCGCATACCTTTTTGATGGGGTCCGGTCGAAGAGCTCTATGAAATTATGATATTATCTGATTTAGTCGAGAGATTTCTCCCAATTCTCTTCTTGATTGGTATCAAATATAACCCGAAAGTTAATTGGTTGGTTTGTATCTATGAAGCTTACGTTTTCTTTATGCTGATTGGCTGTCGGCTGGAGGGGGCGGTACAGGCCGTTTTCTTTGTTGTTTTTGTTTGTTTGTTTGTTGTTTTTTTCATT
Source organism: Penaeus vannamei (assembly GCF_003789085.1). Taxonomy (NCBI): domain Eukaryota; kingdom Metazoa; phylum Arthropoda; class Malacostraca; order Decapoda; family Penaeidae; genus Penaeus; species Penaeus vannamei. The sequence goes on along the minus strand of NW_020872789.1, from coordinate 397,371 downwards.
TCTTTCTCTTTTTTATTATTATTATTATTATTTTTTTAAGTTTGTATTGTTTATTTAATTTTTTTCGTGATATGGGAGGGACAGATTTTTTTTTTATCTTTTTATGTATATATATATATATAATATAATATATATATATATATATATATATATATATATATATATATATATATATTCTTATATTTATTATTTCTATCTATCTTCTCTTTCTTATCTTTCTCTCTAGTTCTCTCTCTCTCTTTCTTTCTCTCTCTATCTCTCTCTCTCTCTTCTCTCTCTCTCTCTATCTCTCTTCTCTCTCTTCTCTCTATATATACATTTATTTTTTGTATTATGAGAGGACGGGGTGTGATTATTATTATTATTTTGTATATATTTTTTCTTTTTGCTAATTTCTCTTATACTTTCATTATTCTATTTTATCTATTCATATATTTCTGAATTATAAGTGGGACCGGATATGATTTTCTTATTAGGAATTATCTTAATATTAATTCTAGCTTTAATTGAGATCATTATGATGGTAAAAAAAGTTCATAATTCTGTTTTAATTATAAATGCTATTTTTTGTGTTTTAGTGATGATGGTGGTGATGATGATTAAAGTGATGCTAATAATGACGATAATGTTCAAGATAATGATGATAATTAATGTCATGATGATGATGGCGATTTTGATCAAGATAATGATGGTAATCAGTGTGATGATAATGATCAAGATAATGATGATAATCATGAATAATGATGACGATAAAGATCAAAATAATGATTATGATTATTAAAGTGATGATAAAGACGATAATGATGACAAAAATGATCAAGATGATGAGGTAATGCCAGTAATCATAATGATAAAAACATTGATATCATTTAGGTAATAACGATAATGGAAATGGGGATAATGGTAATTAGATCAATAAAAACAACAGTAATAATAAATTAATAGTAATAATAATTATCATTATCATTTTCATTGTTATCATTCCTATTATCATTATTATTATTAAAAACATTAAGAGTAGTAGTAGCATCACTATTGCTATCGTTGTTACTATTATTATCATTATCATTATACGACAATGATAGCAATGATAATGATAATATTGTTGATATTATCATCAGCATTATTATTATCATTGTTGGTGTTGTTATGATTATTATCAACAACATTGTTGTTACTCTTAATATCATTATCATCATCATCCTTACCATTATTATTATCATTATCATTATCATTATTATTACCCATAGTGTTATTATCCTTATTAATATTTTCATTATCATTATTGTTATCATTACTATAATCATCATTATCATTATTATTATTAATATCATCATTTCTGTTATCATATCATTAACAAAATAATGAAAATAGCAACAGCAAGAACAACAACAACAATAATGATAATGACAGTAATAGTAATAATGATAGCAATAGTACTGCTGCTACTACTACTAATGAAAACGATTGTAATGATGATGAAAATAATGATAATGATAATGATGATAATGATATGTTTTAATGATGATAATAATATTGATGATGATAATAATGATGACAACGATAATGATAATGATAATAACAATGATAATATAGATAATAAAGAAAATAACAACAAAAACAAAAATAATAATAGTAATAATAATCATGAATGATAAAACCAGCAACATTGATGAGAATGATAATAATGATAATAATAATTATCATTATGATTATAATGGTGATGATAATAATATAAACAATAGTGAAAATGATAAGAACAATATTCATAATTGTAGTGATAATGAGAATAAGACTGATTGTCATATAATTAATATTATTACAGCCATGATAATAAATAGCGTAGTAGCACTAGCGGCGGTGTACCTGCCAATATACTTCACTATAATTGATAATCAAATCTGTCATTATAGTTGGTATTCATAATTATGTTTATATTTTATTCATATTGATATTTGCGATGATAATGATAGTTCACATATATGCATTTCAATCTTTAGCAATCAATTATTGTTAGTTTTTTTAATTATAAAAGTTAGATTTCAAAGTGGAAGGCTATTAGATTCTATTCTTGGAGAATGAAGACGAAATTGATATTAATTCATTGGATTCTCTCTCTCTCTCTCTCTCTCTATCGCTGTCTCTGTCTGTCTGCCTCTTATTCTCTCTTTTACTTTTTTTCTCTCTCTGGCACTCCCCTCTCTTTCTCTCTCTGAAACTCTTTCTGACAACTCTTTCTCTTTCTTTCTCTCTTCTTTCTCTCTCTCTCTTCTCTCTCTCTCTCTCTCTCGTTTACACTCCTCTCCCCCTCGCTCTCTCTCTCTCCCTCCTTCTCTCTCTCTTCTCTCTCTCTCTCTCTCTCTTCTCTCTCTCTCTCTCTCTTACTCTCTCTTTCTCTCCTCTCTCCTCTCTCTCTCTCTCTCCCTCTTTATCCCTCCTCCCTCTCTCTCTTCTCTCCTCTCTCTATCTATCTCTCCTTCTCTCTCTCTCTCTCTACTCCCTCCCTCCCTCTCTCTCTCTCTCTCTCTCTCTCGCCTCTCTCTCTCTCTATCTCTCCCTCTTCCTCTCTCTCTATCTCCCTCCCTCTCTCTCTCCATGCTTAGTTGCCCTCGCCTCCAGATTCCCCAAGACAAGCACAAATTATATGGCCAGCGCGAGTCTCAAGTAGATATATAGAATCTCTTTTATTTCTCCGCGCAGACCTCGCCGTTTCTAAAACTGGAGCCGCCCGTGCAGACTTTTCTCATCTTAATTGTAGATCTAAAGAGGTCCCGAATTTTCTATCAGTCTACCGTCCAAAAATGAATAAAGAAAACGGGAAGAGGGAGAAGGCCTTAAAGTACATTAAGGCGAATTAATTAAATTCTAAATACTCTTGGTAAACACTTAGCCATTCCCCGGCAAAGAGGATGTCAGCGCGGCCGAGTCATCTCTCCGGGCAGCCTGGCTGACGGCGAGGGAGGGAGGGGCAAGAATGAAGGGCGGGGGGAGGGGGAGGGGATGGGGGATGGGGGCGGTGGGATGCCCGCACACCCCTGCTTGCGATGCGACCCGACCGCTCAAGGAACATTAATTGCTCTCTAATTAAGCTCCGACGCGCTCGCAAAGCTTACTGTGACCAACGACTACGTGTGTCCCGAAACCCTAATAGTCAGGAGGAACAGTAGGGATCCTGTATAAGGGCTGCTACCTACGGAGGGTCTTCGTGGTGCAAGTGACCCAGGGTCGGTGAGCTGCTCGGAGAAGCTTCAAGATTCTTTAACAAACTGGCGATAGACGAGCTCGAGCTGGCGACCAATGGGAGGCCTCGGTGACAGGGTCTCGGCCAATCAGAATGCTCCGTCGTAGTTAGGGTTTCTATGAGGGTCTCGGCTAATCCCGGGTTGAGATATGGTGACAATAATTGTTCATGGCAGCGTTATCATCCAATGGGCAGTGAGGGTTGGCTCTTTTTTTTTTTTTGTAATGTGATTAATCAAGGGGCTACTCAGGCATTCTGGTCGTGGGGTTATTGTTAAAATAAGGACAGAGCTGAAGACTCAATTCGCTATAACATCAAAGTTAATTCTAATCGCTTTGTTAATTAAGTTGTTGACGTTCGCTCGGCCCGTATTCGAGAGAGAGAGACACACACAACGAGAACCCAAACTAGTCTACATTACCCAACTGGTCTTTATGAAACGATCTTACTAGCTACAAAGACCCTTCAGCAATTAGATGATTTACCTTCCTATCTCGAAACGGGAGATTTCAAGACCCATTATAGCAAAAGCGAACGAACAACTTCACCAGCGCCAGTTGTTGATGTTAGTTGCTTCAACACCGAATTACTTCAGTGAGGCAAGAACGTCCTTTCGGCAGTCGGGGGAAAAGTGAAGTTTATTAGGGGGGACAAGATGGGGAAAGTGGATTAGCGAAGTAAGGAAAGGCGGAGGGAGAGAATTAAGGGGCACGGGGGGAGGAGGAAAAACATGAGCTGGGGGAAAAATAGAAGCAAGGTTGGAAGGAAGGAAGAGAGAGAGAGAGAGAGAGAGAGAGAGAGAGAGAGAGAGAGAGAGAGAGAGAGAGAGAGAGAGAGAGAGAGAGAGAGAGAGAGAGAGAGAGAGATAACGGAGGAAGCAGAGAAGGGAAAGATTTTCGAAAGAAGATAGAAAGAAAACGTTAAAGAAGAGAGAGAAAGGAAAGATTTTCGAAGGAAGTTAGATAGAAAACGTTAAAGAAGAGAGAAAGGAAAGATTTTCAAAGGAAGAAAGCTTAAAAAGGAGATAGAGAAGGGAAGGATCTTTGTTGGAAGTTAGAAATATATTTTTTAAAAGTTGAAAGTGATATATATATTTTTTAACGGTAAATGGGAGTGGAGTTACAGATGGTTTAAAAGGAAAGATAAATAGATATAGACTAAAAAAAAGACAAAATCTGTAAGAACGAGAAATGAATAAGGAATTATATGACTCGAAAAAAAATCATATATAATTGACAGGATAAGAAAATGGAGAACAAAGGAACTGAAAAACATTAGAGCCAGGACAGGAAAAACAAAAACAAAATAAAAAAGGGGGGTAAAGATATATATAAAGTACTATTATTACTATTATCATTATCATTACTACTACTAATGATAATCATAATCATCATTATCATTATCATTTTATCAACATCATTTATTATTATCATCCCTATTATCATTATTATCATTATCATTACTACTAATAAAAATTATCATGATTATCATTATTTATCACATTATCATTATCATCCATCATTATCATCTCATTATCATTATCAATATTATGGGACAGGGAAAAAATGAAAAAAATGATAATAACAATTATAAAGATGATAACATTGATGAATCTGACGATATCAGTAATTATAATAATTATAATAACAATGATATTAAAAATGTAATGTAATAACAACATTAATGATAATATCATTATCATCATTATCAATAACGATATTAAAGAAATACTTATGACAATGATAGTAATGATAATAAAGATAATGACGATAATGATGCTAGTAATATTGATAATAATGATAGTATTGTTGATGATAATATTATTAACAATAATAGTAATAATAATAACAATAGTAATGAGGATAATAAATGAAATAATGAAAATAGTAATAACAAAATAATAATGATAATAATAATAATAATGATAATGATGATAACAATAATAATATTAGTAATAGCAATAAGGATAAAAATAATAAAAATTATAATAATAGTAATAGTAGTAACAATGATGATTATAATAATAACAAGCATGATAATGATAGTAACGCTAGTCAAATAAATTACTAATGATAATGATGACAATAATAATGATGATGATAAAGATATTGAATAACATTGATGATGATACCAATA
>NW_020872789.1:370589-378089 GCF_003789085.1 Penaeus vannamei | reverse complement strand
GCCTGCCCGTCAATTACTGTCCTATCAAACACCAGGCTAGTCTCATTCACTATAAATCTATTTATCTATCCACTAGTTAATTTGTTTATCTAAAAAGGGTAACAAGGTTATCGCAAGCGGAAAGGGAGCTGAGTCCGTACTGTACAACATTTTGCTTGGCCACTTTTCGTCAGAATTTGTTACTTTTAATCAATTTCATAACTTGTTTGTGTTGACAAAATAATGTAAATATCGTAGAGAACTATACAGTAAATAATACAAAAAAAAAACCCCGCGTGCGGCAAAAAAACGACGACCAGATGAGAGAAACTTCACTTAGACTTTTATATTAAGGCGAACTCCGGGACAGATTTACGAACGCGTGTAGATTCCTCGGGTTGTGCAACACCGGAGAGACGGTAATTATTTGCATATTACCATTCACGTACTTGGCTATTAAACTACTAACCAATGAAATTACAATTAAAAATTAGAAAGAAAGATAATATATAAAAAACCTTATATATATTTAGTAAATCTATACAAACACAAGAGATCACAGAATAACATAATAACGAAAAATATATAGGAAGTAGCGTGAAATAGAGAATCATAATCTCCACGTGAGAGGTCGGAATGAGTCCATAAATAAGAAATTTAGAAAAGCGATTAAGAAAATATTCAAAAAAGAGCAAAAAGCAATAATATCCATTTTTATATCATATTATCTGATGTGAACAGTAATTATACGCTTCATATTGATAATATTAAATATTATAGCAATCCTCAAGAAGATAGAATAAACTAAAAAAAACAAATAAATTGTGCCGTCTCGCCTGCTTGGAGAGGGCGGGGGGGGGAGCTGGCCTGGCGGGCGTGTGCGTGTGACGACGTACTAATATACACACAAAAGAAAAAAAAAAGAGAAAGAAGAGGTTAAGAGGAGGGAAGAGGGAGGGAGAGAGGGAGAGAGAGAGAGAGAAGGAGAGAGGGAGAGAGAGAGAGAGGGGAGAGAGGAGAGGAGAAGAGAGAGAGTAGAGAGGACAAAAAAAAAAAAAGAAAAAAGAAAAAAAAGGAAACAGAAGAAAAGAGGAGGAAGAAGAGAAGAACAAAGAGAAAAGAGAAAGGAGAAAGAGACAAGAAGAAAAATTAATAAAAAGAAAAGAAAGAGAGACAACAGACGAGACAGAAAGAGAGACAGAGCGGACAGAGACAAGAGAGAGAGAGAGGAAGAGAGAGAGAGACAGCAGAAGACAGCAGACAGCGGGAGACAGACAGAGAGAAGGGAGAGAGAGAGAGAGAGAGAGAGGAGAGAGAGAGAGAGAGAGAGAGAGAGAGGAGAGGAGAGACGAGAGAGAGAGCAGAAAGAAGAAAGAAAGACAAAAAAAAGAAGCCGAAAGGAACAAAAAAGAAAAACAGAAGAGACAAAGACAGAGAGTACAGCGAGAAGTAAAGAAGAGAGAGAAAGAAAGAAGAGAAAGAAAGAAAAAAGAAAGGTGGAGAGTCGACACACAGACAGAAAGCAAGACAGACACTACAGACGACGAAATGACAGACGAAACAGCCAGCACGCAAAGGAGGGATCGCAATCAAACTCGACTTTCTCCTTGACTCAAATTATCTATTCGAGATTGTATGATAGGTTCCTTCTATAAAAATAATACCAAAGAGGGACGTAGTGCCGCTGAAGGGGGTCTGAGAGGCTGGGGTGGAAAAAGAAGGAAAAGTAGGGTAGGGGAAGGAGGAGAGAGAAGAAAAGAGAGAGAGAAAAAGAGAGGAAGAGAGAGAAAGGAAGAGAGAAAGAGAAGAAAGGAGACGATGAGGAGGGGAGGAGGAGGAAGGAGGAGGAAAAAGAAGATGAAGAGGAGAAGGAGGAGGGGAGAAGAAGAAAGGAGGAGGAGAGGGAAGAGGGGGGGGGGTTGATGATGATGAATGAGGATGATGATGATGATGAGGAGGGGTGGGAGGAGGAGGAGAAGAAGGAGGGGAGGAAAAGAAGATGAAGAAGGGGAAGAGGGGGAGGAGAGAAGAAGAGAAGGAGGAGAGGGAGGAGGGGGTGGAGGAGGAGGAGGAGGAGGAACGGAAGAGAGAGGAGAAGAGGAACGGAGAGAGGAGAGGAGGAGGTAGATATATTAATAGGGAGAGGAAGAGGACGAGGAAGGAGGTAGACAGAGTGAGAATGCGTAGAAGGAAGGGCATGGGAGAAGAGATAGAGAAGGAAAGGTGGAAAGAGGGAGGAAGAGGAAGAAGGAACGATCAGAGACATGGGTGAGAAGGAATAGGAAGAGAGGATTAGGTGGATGAAGAAAGAACAATAAAAGAGGACATGAAATGGAAGCAAAAGAGAGCGCAGAATGAAACTGAAAACAGACAGGCAGAAAGGGTTAATCAGAGAGAATACAATATCAAGAATTAAAATGATGAAGATGATAAAGATAACAATGATGATAATGATAATAGTAATATTAATGATATATATATTATATACTAATAAGATAATGATATGATAATGATGATAATAATGATAATACTGATACGAATGATAATTATAATAATTACTGATAATAACGATAGTGACAATGAAGATAATGATAAGAATGAGCGAGAAAGCAATGGTCAAAAAAAAAAAATAATAATAACATAAAAATAATAAATCAAACAATAAATAATATAAACTGATTAATACGATAAGTAAAATGAGATAATGAAAAAGATGAGGCGAAGAACAGAGAGACAAGAAAAAAAAAAGAAAAAAAAAAAAAAAAAAAAAAAAAAGCATCACCAAATAATCAACATCCGGGAATTCGATTCGAAAACGGCTTCAAGTGGTCTTTGCAAAGCGGTGCGTGACGTCATAACTTTTGGAGGGCAAGCAGTGAGTGGTTTGCGTCAAGTGTATACATATTGTCTTATCTATATATTATCGATTTCGTAAATGTATGTGTAAAGTGTGTGTTTGTGTGTGTGTGTGTGTTGTGTGTGTGTGTGTGTGGTATGTGTGTTTGTGTGTGGGTGTTTGTGTGTGCGTGCGTGTTTTGGTGTGTTTGGGTGTGTGTATGTGTGTCTGTGGGTGTTTTGTGTGTATGTTGTTCGTCTGTGGGTGTTTTGTTTGTGTTCGTTACCGTGTGTGTAATAGTGCTGAACTTCCCTCAAGCACACGCGCGCGCGCGCACGCCGCACCTCCCTCTTCCGTCACTTCCCCTCCTTAATAGGCTCGACACCACAGCCCCCCCCCCCCCGCCATAGAAAAAATTCCCCTGAGCATTACCTCTTCTCCGCTAATGAGCCCAGTCCCCGTAAGTCCGGGATAAGTGTGGGAACCGCTGATGGCAACACCGGGGAGGAGGGGATAAACAACTTTTATTTCTCGAAATATCTGTGTCATGTTCGCATTTAGAGAGATATTATGGACGCCGCTCAGGACTGCATTAACTATGTTTGAAACTATCATAATTAGAAAATGTGTTTTGATTATAGTAATGCGATATTTGCCGGCAAAATATTATAGGTAAAAGCAAAACCCGGTGCAGGTGCGTGTAAATATCCCTCTGTGGTGATAAATGTTGATGTATATATATATATTAGTTTTTTCAACACTCGCATTTATTTCATTTAATCCTTTAATGACTCGAACTAATCTCCATTAAAATGATGAACCTCTGAAGTGACTGCTCGAAATCGCCCTCGAAATAAACATATTGCTAAAAGATACTTTTTTTATTATTTATTATTTTTTTTTTTTTTTTTTTGAAGCGATAAACTCTAGAACCAGATTTAAAGTCAGAGGAGTTATGGTGATGAAGCCTAATGGATGAAGGGCTCACTCATCTGTATTCATCTATGGATACTTATGATATGAGTAGAGGGAAAGAGAGAGAAGAAGAGAATAAAGAGAAGAAGAAAAGAAAAAGAAAAGAGAGGAAGGTGGAGAGGGAAGAGAGAGATATGATGATGATAGTGAGTGAGTGAGTGAGTGAGTGAGAGAAGAGAAGAGAATGAGAGAAATTATAAGAGAGAGAGAGAGGAGAGAAGAGAGAGAGAGAAGAAGAGTGACTGAGTGACTGAATGACTGAGTGAAGAGAGAGAGAGAAGAGGAAAGAGAGAGAGAGAGAGAGAGAGAGAAAGAGAGAGAGAAGAAGAGAGGATGATAGAGAGATAACAGGATAGATAAATAGATTGTAGGATAGATTGTAAAGAGAAAGAAGAGTGAGAGATTGAGGTGAGTGAGTAAGGAAATGAAGTGAGAGAGAAGAAGGGGAAGAGAAAAAGAAAAGAAGAGATAAGAAGAGAGAGAAAATTAGAGAGAGAAGACAACAGATATCACCAGACAGTGACGCATTACAACACTACACTGACCGAACAGAAACAAACAAAACATCATTGTGAATTAAGGAAAAAAGCAAAAGACAGAAGATAAAAATAAAAAAGTTAGACAGAAACAAACAAACAGACAGTGAAACAGACTAAACAGTATTTGAGAATGGAACAAAAATAGAAATAAAATGGGAAAGAAGACATACAAAGGCGAAACAAAAAGCTGGAAATGGAAACTAAGAATAATACAAAAACAACAGAAATCAAGAAGAAAGAAACAAACAACAAAAAAACGACAAAGAAAATTCAAACGAAAACACACACCAAACAAAAACAATAAAAAGAAAAAATAGGGAGATCAGGAACAATAAAAGGAAATAGGAATGGAGAAATAAGAAAAAAAAGAGGAAATCAGCGGCTCCCCAAGCGACTGTTTGACAATAATTCGAGTAAAGTCAAAAATTCCAGCTCGCATATTTTATCCATGAGGCATCCATTCCCCCCCCCCGCCCAGACTGTCGAGATGGCAGAGTATGAGTGGGGTATGGGAAGGACATGGAAGATCGATTGGGGTATGGAGGAGGGGGGTAGGAGAGGGTGGGGGAGGGTATATGTAGGCTGTGGTGGGTATAAGAGGGATGGTGGATATGGGTACCTGTGTTGGGTATGAAAGAGATGGGTGGGGAGTATGTGTAGCGGTAGGTATGAGGTAAAAAGGGGTAATGTGGAAAAGGTAGAGAGACATGAGTTGGGGTACGGAGAGGGGGGGACATGGACAGGGTAAAGACCAAAACTGGATGAGACCGCCCGGTTCGAGGAACAGCCAAGCGAAGTCCAGTAGGAGAGGAGGGAGAGGGAGGAAGAGCCGTGCAGAAAGGTAGGCGAGCACTGGGGAGAGTACATGAGCTCATCCGAACCAAAGTGGGTCAGACGAACGCTATTATATGGTGTGTGGTATTCTATGGAGTACATTTTTTTTTCTAAGAGGGAGAGGAGAAAGTGAGTCCCTAGAGAGGAGCGAGAGCGGCAGGATGCCAGCCCCGTGACTCGAACACCGTGTAGGTAGTCGGTGACGAGGAAGGACGGGTGCGAGGCGCAGCGCGAGATTGGGCGCGTTTCTACGCCATTAAGACCCGATTGGCCCAATAATTAACCCTCGAGAGAGCGCGTGGAAGTGGAGAAGAGGTCTATGGATAATAAATAAACGATAACGAGAGATCTAAGGGCGAGTATAAACGGTCTAGGATATGTAATAGGCGTTAGCTATAGGAGATTAATGGACCGAAGTGCGTGTTCGTCTTATAATTTAATTATGTGGAAATATGAATGCGTGCGTGTGCGCGAGGGATCCAGTTACCGCTTTTGCGAGTATGAAGCCGATACTTGATAAGAGAGATTATATGGGTAGCCATGAGAGCTTTGAAATGAAAGTCGTTTTGAAAGGAGAGTTCTGCGTGGTAGGTGCTCTGGCACATCGTGAGGCTGGGTGCATGGAAGTAGAGCGAGTCGTAATATTGTTGAGACTAAAAAGTAAGGTGTAACGATGACAGCATAAGGAAAACCTTCACTTCAGAATGACGGGAACTTCAGCGGAGCGCCGTCGCAAAAGATTAGTGACGAGATATCAATGAAAGTATTGGCATCAGATTCAAGATCCAAGATATTAGATGAACATAAGAGGAATATGCAACGAACAAATAGAATGAAAATAGAATGACCGATATGTAACAGAGAGCAAGATGATACACAGAATGACATAGACAATCAACACACGAGCACGAGAAATGAAGAGAGAGAGAGAATGAGAATAGAAGTAGTCACATCAAGATACAAATGAGCACCAGTAGAATTGAAGATGAATAGATGACAATGCAACAAATCTAAGATCTCAGATACAAGATCACCAACGAGACAGAGTACACGAACACGAGACCTAAGAACTGAGAGACACACTACCCTCCTATCGAGAATCAGACGAATCAAGAGAGAGATCAATAACAGAACGAGAGACATCAATACAAATCATAGACCGAGATCACATACAGAGAGAGAGAAGAGAAGAGAAGAGAGAAGAGAGAGAGAATCCGACGATATATCGTGAGCGAAACACGATGACAATCAATCCTACACAATACACAATGACCAAACGAGATCAGAGACAGACCACATGTACTAGATATCAGAGAACGAGAGACAAGAGTACACACAAGCACCACCATAGACAGAGATCAGAAAGGACAGAGAGATGACAGAGATTAACAGAGACACGAAAGAAGAGACGAGCTTAGCAGAGAGGGAGAGGGAGGAAGGAAAGAAAAAAGAAGAACAAGAAACTTAAGAGAAAGAGAAGTAGAGAGAGTATGAAGAGAAAGGGAGAGAAAAGAGGGAAAAGAGAGGAGAGAATAGAAGGAAGAGCACACCGAGAAGAAGAGGATGATAGGCGCGCGGAAAAGTAAGAAGGAGTAAGAGGAGGGATAGGAAGTGGGGGTGGGGGCGAGTTGCTAACATGAGAGGTAAGAGGGGGAGGGAAAATGGCGAGAGCGTGGCTCGGCAGATTAGGGCTTAAGTGGGACAGAACCGGAAGGATAATTTAAGGAAAATTTATGAGAGTGGATGAGGAAGAGGGAGAGGAGAGGTGAAAGAAAAAGGGAGGTGAATATAGGTAAAGAGAATATGGAGAGGGGGGATAGGGAGAGCGAGACGAATGCGAGAAGTGACGAAGAGAAAGGGTAAATTGAGTGAAATGAACATTGTAGACACACGAAGGCCGACAGAGGAGACAGGTGAGAGAGGAGAGAGAATATTTTTGAATTAGAGCATGTGGGAGGTTCCGTAGGAGCGGGGTCAGATCACACGAGAGCGCCGCCGTGCGATTTTATTATTATTTTTATTTTTTCTGTCCTTCTTTTTCTCTCTTTTCGTATCATTATTATTGGTATTGTTTTTTATTATTATATTATTATTATTATTTTATTATATTATATTATTATTATATTATTAATTAGTAGTATTATTAAGTTTAGTATTATTTATTATTATTATCATCATCATGTTTGTTTGGTTATTATGATATGTTTATGATTTAAGATAATGATATTAACATTGTCATCAATTATCATTATTATCATTATCGCTAATTATCTACACTTATTATCATTATTATTATTTTCCGTATCAGCGGCATTCAGCAACAACGGAATTTTAACA
>NW_020872789.1:363089-365589 GCF_003789085.1 Penaeus vannamei | reverse complement strand
TTTTGTTTTTGTTTCTTGTTTTATTTTGATGTATTTGTGTGGCATGTTTGTTTGCATTGTGCGAGGCTGGACCCAATTGAATATCATGCGGACCTGCATGTACACAGATATAAATGCGCATTTTATTGGTTTAAACGTGCGTATTTAGAGGACAGATAGATAGATAAATGTAAATCTGCCAGATATATAGACTGGTATGTTCTCATTCCTGTGCAAATGCATGTCCATATATGTGCATAAGCATGTTTTTGGTATCGTTGGTTAGCAGGATAACTCAAAAAGTTATTTGCATATTTTTATGAAATTTTTATCTGATGTGTGTCTTTGCCCAATTTTGATGCCATTAAATTTTGGATAATGATCTGGATCCAGGATTTGTTTAAAGGATTCATTAGGAGGTAAGGAAACACAGACGCCACCTGTGTACTTGGGAAAGAGGTGATTTTAAAGTAATTCTTCAAGTGTGAATATTTGAATATTTGAAGCCTTGGCGGAGGTATGCGCTCTCTGAGTTCTAGGTGATTTTTCTTTCATTTATTTATTTATTTAATTTATTTATTTATTTACTATTCGTTTGCGGCTTTCTTTCTTTTTCGTTTCTTTTTTCTTTTTTTTTCTATCTGTTCTCCTTTTCCTTTCGTGTTCCTATTCCTCTCCTTCTTTTCCTTATACTTTTATGATTTACCTCCACCTTCCTCGTCATTCCTATATTCTACCATAACCTCCTCCATCACCACCACCCACATATCGACCTCCACCTCCACTTTCCCTTCTGCCTCTGTCTTCTCCATCTCCACCTCCATCTTAACCTTCACCTTCTCTCCTCACCCCCTCGTCCTCCTCGTCCTCCTCCTCCTCTTCCTCCACTTCCCACCCCACCTCTACCTCACCTCCACCTCCACCTCTACATCTCCACATCCACCTCCACCTCCACCACCCTCCCCCACCACCACCTCCTCTCTCTTCCTCACCACCAACCCTCCCACCTCACACCACCCCTCTCCCCTCACCCCCACCTCTCCCTCTCCCTCCTTCTCACCACCACCCACCCTCTTCCTCTCCCCCCCCCTCCTCACTCTCTGCCACCACCTCTCCTCCACCACATTCTCCTCTCTCCATCATTTTCTTTCTCCATGACCTTGCACGCCCCTCGAAATAGCCTTTTATTTTGCGGGCGCTAATAATACCGACCAAGCTGCCAAGGTTAATAGGACGCTACCTGTGTATGTCGGTTGCCTGCCCCTCGTGCCTGTGTTGTGGAATGCGTTTTAACTTCGGGGTGTATTTTTTTTTTTTTTTTTTTTGGGGGGAGTGTATTTGGGGGAAAGGTGTATTTGGGCGGGGGGTGTATTTGGGGGAAGGGGTGTATTTAGGGAGGGGGTGTATTTGGGGTGGGGGAGTGTATTGGGGGGGTGTATTGGGGTAGGGATGGATTTGGGGTGGGGGTGTATTTGGCTATTTGGGGGAGGGGTGTATTGGGTGGTGGTGTATTGGGGGAAGGGGTGTATTTGGGATGGGAGTGTATTTGGGGTGGGTGTGGGGGAGGTGTATTTGGGGTGGGGTGTAATTGGGGGGAGGGGTGTATTTGGGTGGGGGTGGGGGGAGGGTGTATTTGGGGTGTATTGGGGAGAGGGGTGTATTTGGGGTATGTATATGGGGAGGGGGGTGTATTTGGGGGGAGGGGTGTATTTGGGGTGGGGGGGTTGTATTTGGTGGGTGTATTGGGGGGGTGTATTTGGTGGGGTGTATTTGGTGGGTGTATTGGGGGATTTGGGGGGGAGGGTGTATTGGTGGGCAGGGGTGTTTGGGCTGGGGAGTGTATTGGGGGGATGGAGTGTATTTGGGGGGTGTATTTGAGGTGGGGGTGTATTTGGGGGGGAGGTGTATTGGGGGGAGAGGGGTGTATTTAGGGTGGGGGTGTATTTGGGAGGATGTAATTGTGGGGGGTGTATTTGGGGTGGGGTTGTATTTTAAGGGGGAGTGTATTTAGGGAGGGGGTGTATTGGGCGGAGGGAAGTATTTGGGGTGGGGGGTGTAATTTGGGGGGGGGTTGTATTTGAGGTGGGGTGTATTGGGGTGGGGGGGGTATTTGGGGTTTTGTTTTGTTGGTGTGGAGTAAATTCGTGATGGAGTGATTTGAACTGATTGTAGGATAAGTATAAACACTGTTATTATTGTTCTATTGTTATTTTTATTGTTTTTTTTTAAATTCATTTTTTTTATTTTTTATTTTTTTATTTATTTTTTTTTTTTTGGGGGTGTAAGTGTGGAGTAATAGCGTGATAAAGTAATATGATATGATATTGGGCTTGATAAAAGGATTTTTATTTTATTTTATTTACGTTGGTATTATGGATGTTAACCGGGATTATTATACATATGGTTTGGTTACATTATTAAATACACGGTATGGTTAAACGGAGATTACTTCTGTTGTTTTTATTTGCACGGGTTGTATGTGCAGGATAATAGATTGCATTTTGCACGAAATTTTTATTTA
>NW_020872789.1:343089-358089 GCF_003789085.1 Penaeus vannamei | reverse complement strand
AATGTTTGTTGTCTGTGTGTTGTGCTTGTTATGTTTTTTGTGTTTGTCTGCTTATGTGTCTCACATGTGTTCACACACACACACCACACACACAACACACACACACACACACACAACACACACACACACACACACACACACACACACACACCACACACACACACACCACACACACACATGTTTGTGTGTGTGTGTGTGTATGTATGTGTGTGAAACCCGTGTGTGTTATTTGCGTTTGTTTATTCGTGCGTGCGCGTGCCCTCGCGCCGCACGAGCGTGAACACCCAACCGCCAACGGCAACCTTCTCGCCCTCGCCGACTCTCCTTCCTTTTTACAAACATCCGCGTCGGACAGGTCGATTTATTAATCGTCTTGGAGAATTGCACGCCGTTTCCGAGCTCGGGTGTCGGCGGTGACTCGGCAGGAATCGGCGAGGTGGGGAGGGGGGGGGGTGGGGGGGTGAGTGTAACGGGTTGGGGTGGCGGGGTGGGGTGATGGGTGGGGGTGTAGTCCTGTAAAAAGGGGTGTGTCGTTGTATTAGGGAGGTGGGGCGGGTGGGAGGGGGGGGGGGGGGGTCTTTCGGGGTGAGGGGGTGGGGTGGGGGGTTGAGAAAATCTACGGGGGGGCGACGCCACGTTTGAGTTGAGTTGTTCTGTGCGATTGTTCTTTTCTTTTTAAATGATATATTTAAGACCGTAATAATTTTATGATCTAGATTTACACTGTAATACTATATTATATAATGCGTTGGCCATGCAATAATTTTATGATCTAGATTTACCACTGTAATACTATATTAATATATAATGCGTTGGCCATGCATCCAGTGTACACAGCTTGCCATGCCCGTGCGGTTAGCCAGGGTGGTAAATAAAGGACTAAGATAAACTAAAATTGTTCTGTTATTTGTTGTGGGGAATTTGGGTTGTGATTCTCTTTGTGGGTGAGGGGGTTATTTATTTGTTTATTTAGTTATTTATTTGTTTATTATTATATTTATTGTGGGTGGTGTCTTGTTTATTTGTATATTTATTTATTTATTATTGTGGTGGTGTCTTGTTTATTTGTATATTTTATTTATTTTATTTATTTATTATTGTGCGTGGTGTCTCGTTTGGTTCGGTTGTAATTTCGAAATATTGTTTGATTACGTAATGATTCCGTTTCCTAATTGTTCCCCCGTTTTATATTTTTTTTTTTTTTTTAATGAAGTGCAATATATATGCAAGAGTATTATCAATGGAGTCCGCGGTATAGCCAGTTTGTAGAACGTAACCTCTGTCCGTTTGTCTGTTGGTCTTATGCAACCTGGCCGAGGTATTTTCGTTAAGTAAAGCCTTCTGTTTGTACTACTTTATTTCAGCTGGTTTATCTGTATTTTTTTATGCACCCTTTTTTTTAGATTCCTTCCTGGTTCTTGTTCAACTTCTTCATGCAGCCTTTTTGTTCACCCTTCTTCTTCCCTCTATAGAACCCTTCCTTGGTTCTTGCTTAACCTCGTTTGTACCGTTCTTCCACCCTTTTCCAGAACGGTCCCTGGTTCTTGGTCAACCTCTTATGCACCATACTTGTTCTTCCTCCCTAGAACGGTCCCTGGTTCTTGGTCCTCCTATGCACCTTTGTTCATCCTTCTTCCACCCTTCTTCGGCTCTCTCCAGAACCCTTCCTTGGTTCTTCACCCCATATAATCCCTTCTTGCTCAACCTCTCATGCACCCTTCTTGTTCACACCTTGTTCCTCCCTTTTCCAGGACGGTCCCTGGTTCTCGCCCTTCTTGCTCACCCTTGTTCCTCCCTTTTCCAGAACGGTCCCTGGTTCTTGCCCTCTCTTCTTGCTTCACCCTTGTTCCTCCCTTTTCCAGAACGGTCCCTGGTTCTTGCCCTCTTGTTCACCCTTGTTCCTCCCTCTTCCAGAACGGTCACCCTTGTTCCTCCTTTCCAGAACACAAAGTCCCCTCTTCCAGAACGGTCCCTGGTTCTGGTGGACACGGCCGGGTGCGACTGCCAGGAGCTGGACACGGCGGAGGAACAGAGCAAAGGGAACGAGGGCGAGGCTATCATCGTCAGCCACTACGTCAGGGCGTTGCTGGAGGCCGGGCTCCCCGAAGAAGACGTGGCGGTCATCACGCCCTATAATCTTCAGGTGAGGAGGAAGTGCCGGTGGTTGTGGAGTCGTCGTTGGCTGGTTTTGGGAGGTCGTGGGGGAGGTATGGGTTGTGGAGGTGGTCGTCTCGTGTGGTTAATGTTGTTTAGTGCCTTGTTTGGTCCTGTTTCGTGTGTGCGTGTGTGTGTGTGTGTGTGTGTGTGTGTGTGTGTGTGTGTGTGTGTGTGTGTGTGTGTGTGTGTGTGTGTGTGTGTGTGCGTGTGTGTGTGTGCGTGTGCGTGTGCGTGTGTGTGTGTGTGTGTGTGCGTGTGTGTGTGTGTGTGTGTGTGTGTGTGTGTGTGTGTGTGTGTGTGTGTGTATAGCACTAGTGTCTGTGGATTTAGATAAATAAATAAATAAATAAATATTATTCTTGTAGGAATATTTTTTTCTTTTTGCATTAATTCTCTCTCTCACCTTTATGACATTTTCATGGCATCTGCAACCTTTATGGTGCATAATGTCAACATTCCATGACCTCTTAGAAAAAAAGAAAAAAAAATTAGAAAAAAACAACCGAAGAATGAGGCCAACCAGTGTGTTTTACGTAGTCCCTGGAACAATGAATAACAGGTATGACATCCCACAGGTGGAGCTGGTGCGGGGGCTGCTCCGGGAGGACCACCCCAGGGTAGAGGTGCGCTCAGTGGACGGCTTCCAGGGGCGCGAGAAGGAGGCTGTGGTCATGTCCCTCGTGCGATCCAACAAGCAGGGTGAGGAATCTGGTTCTATCTCGTAGGGGAACTAGTTTTAAGTCTCCCTAAAACGATCAGCCGTTTCCTGAAGACGAGGGGGGAAAAACTCGTCATAAAATAGCGAGAGCTCGGTTCTGCGGGCAAGGTTATTTCCTGCATGTAGTAGTGTATGTAGTTCTAGTGTGGGTTATGTGAAGAACTTGCACCTGGTGTAGGCATTATGATAGTTGGCGATGTGCATTATAAAGATTTTAATGCTTGTTCAAAAGATACACTTATGGACTTAATAATGAAAATATATAGGTATTGATTTAGTGTACTTGTTTTATTGTTATATATTGATACTTATGAGCTTTATGACTTTTTTTACATAAAGGTACTGTGGGCTTCCTGAGTGAGAATCGCCGCCTCAATGTAGCAGTGACTCGCGCGAGACGACACTTGGCTGTCGTCTGCGACTCGGAGACGGTAGGCACGGATCCTTTCCTCAAGGGATTCTTGGATTACATGGTGAAGCACGCCCTCGTCAGGACAGCCTTCGAATTCCAACATGGTTTGTGTCATGTGACTTTTGTTTGTTTGTTTGTTGGTGATTGTATTAATGTCTTTTTTTTCAAATTGCACAGTTACAGTCCTTATATACTGCAATAGAAGCACAAATTTCAAGGTCATTTTGTTTCGTTTCCATACTTCGAAGAAAATTGCCGATAATAATAGTCCCTTCTTCGCAGAAATGGAAACGACGGAAGTTGCAACACCAGAATGCATATCCATGAGACCAAAAGACGAGAAGAAAGACAAAAAATCGGATTCGAAGAACAAAAAGCCCAACAACAGAAAGGACGGGAAAGAAGGCCCCAAGAGGAAGAAGGGCGACTCGAAGCCCAAATACAAACCCCCGACGGAGGAGGAGAACCAGGAGAGACGCCAGAAGTTGGAGGCGATCATCAAGGACTTCGTCAGTTCAGCGAGCAACGTCTACCAGTTCCCGCCGGGTCTGAATTCCTTCGAGAGACGTCTGGTTCACGAGATCTGCGACGCGGAGGGCCTCTTCCACCAGAGTCAGGGGGAGGGAAGTGAACGGTATCTTGTCGTTCAGAAGGAGAAGACGGGAGAGGGCGCTGAGGCGAGGAATAAGGACAAGGAGGAGGAAGAAAAGGAGAAGAAGGATGAGGAAAAGGAGGAGAATGATAAAGAGAAGGAGGTTTTACCAGTACAGGTGGAGGAAGGAGAGGAAGAGGATGAACGTATAGAAGATGAGGATGAAGAGGAAGGACAGGGAGAAGACAAGAAGAGGGAAGAAGAAAATGAAGTTAGCGAATTCGCAGAAGAGAGAGAAGAGAAAGAAAGCCCCACAGCTGATGGAGGTGCCATCCCAAAGCTGAAGAACCTGAACCTCACTGACTCCAAACCACGCATAGCATTCATCAACGGGATGTATCAGGAAGTCAGCAGGGAACACAATAACACAAAGGCTGATAAAACGGGGGATAAAATGGGCAAAGAGAATGAGACGTCAGCGGCACGGTGTCAGAGCTGCGGCAAAGACATCTTGCAACAGAACTTCAGTGTTCATAGTGCACAGTGTGAGAGGAAGATGAGGGCAAAGAAGGAGGAGATGGAAAGAAGAAAGGTTAGGATTTATGTTTTTATTACTATACACTGTTTAATCTCAAGAAACAACTGGCAACTCACCCAATGGTATTACGAATCGCTAAAAGAAATAATAAGTGCTATTAGAAGCGACCAATTTCAGTGATAAATAATAAAGGATATTGTAAGTAGGTTTGCAAATATAAAACAAATGTATGTGTCCACTAATTACAATAAAAAATGGACTTCCTTAATCAGAGTACCCCAGTAGTCTAGGGTGAGTTGCCAGTTGTTCCTCTCCAGAGAATTAGAAGTCATACATTTACCATAAAATTATATAAAGCAGTTACAGTTTTTGTGAGTCGACAATAGCAGTCAGTATGGAGTGGTCTAGTCGTGACGCCATTTGAAAGTTGTTAGAAATACTAGATTTTTTGCGAAATGATGATTAGTGATTAGTGTTACGTGTTATATTTAAAGGTTTTTGTGTTTGGTGTTTAATAGGTCTTGATATTGCAGCATAAAATAGCTGTAGGGAAGCAAAGAAACGAGGCATCACTCTTCTTGCTTATAGAAATAGTAAATGGAGGAAAACAATTATTTGATATTGACGAGCTCCGTGAAACAAGAGCCTAGATTCACCAAAGAATGAGAGGAAGCCAATGATATATAGGAGCAGGGGGTGCTAAGGCAAGAGCAGGTGGGAGGGATCCGTGGGAAGGTGAGGGAAGCAAGACTCAACAAAAGATGAGGGAGGAGCCAAGAGAGGAGGAGAGTCCTTGGAAGCCAAAGAGAGGAAATGGAAGGCAAAGGGAGGAGAGGAACCCGAAAGAAAAGGAGGAGGGATTTTTCGTTTAGAGGGACAGTTGTGGATGTACCTCTTAGCCCAGCCAAAGGAAGGTCCTTCACTTGGTGATTTTGAGTCTTTTTTTCTTTGAAGTTTATATCCCTAAACATCTTAATGTAATTGGGTTTGATATGATTATTTGTATTAAAGTTTCAAGATAAGGGGCCCTTCCTGATGATATATTAGAGAATGGCATTTTGGCGCAATGTTCAATTTATTAATATGTTAACAGTAATTGAGTTTTGAGCTTGTGCTTTTAAATAGAACTTGGATATTGAAACCGAGAAGTATGATGCTCTGTGATCAAGTTTCCCTCGAGTGAATATGCTTTAAGATTTTTAAAAAATATTTTGGGCAGCCTGATACAAAGATAAAGACAGTAGCAGGATTTCTAGAGCTGGAATATATGCATATATAGGTATCTAGTATACTAGCTCAGTATTTACCTAGAACAAGACTGAAAAGGACAGTCAAACCATATTCTTGGCCAACTATATAAGTATAGAGTATAGAAGTATGTTGGCCTTTGTTAGAGAACCGAAAGCGCCGCTGAAAGCCATATACGATCCTGTTTGTGACAAATATCTCAGTCTTGATGGTATTTAAGTCTTTGTCACCAGTACCAGTACAGTACACCAGCACTATTCGGAACGTCTTTGTGAGATTAGATATATTGAGTCTCTTAGTCACTTTACAGGATTTTCTTTCATACCTTGGTGAACTCCAATTAATATCACTCAGAAATACGAAAAAACAGCACATGATATGATTTGTAATGGTTGACCCATTAATCGATTTCAGATCATATAAAAAATAAAATACTGAAGAATAATTAGGCCATTCTAGTTGGATATGAGAAATGGTATGACGTCACACACTCTACCACTCCATTTCCATTTATATCTTAAATTTCTGCTGTGTACTCTTTACATCTGCATTTTCCAAAGATTTCTTGTCTTATATATTTTTGAAGATTTAGACCACTTTATCTTGTTTTTGATGAGCTGAAAGGCCTTACAAGTTTTCATGACTCAACATAAGGCTGAAAAGAAAGGGAATGAGAAAGTTAATCTTTAATAACTCCTCAGAAGAAATCTAAAAGAACTAAGAAGTCATTTATAACGTCATATTCAAAGAATTAACTTACAATATTTATACATCTTTGGTCCGTTTCAGGCAAACCAGAAAAAGAAGAAGGATGAGAGGAGGGATAACAAGCCAGGAAAGGATAAGAAAGGTGAAGAAGAGGAAGAAGATTTTGACAGTCTGATTGCTCGCTTCACAAAGGTCGGTAGTCGCCCGTTTTCTCGTATCTTGGATTTTTGTTATTATTTGATTCCTTTACTGTGGAGATTGTTTCCTTTTCGGATTAGTTAGATTTGAATGAGTAGATAGTTGAACCGCTCTGTTTACAGGAAAGAAAAGAAAATCAACTTTTTTTTTCTCGATATTGAGAAAAAATCCTTCCATAGAAAATAAACTTCAAAATATATGAACCGTATTTATGTTGATAAATGTAGAAAGGTATGAATGAGAATGAATATATTCACAATGCAAGAAATGTATTTGAAAACGGTCGAATACATCTTCGAAACCGGTCAAATACATCTCTTGTATCGTGAAGATGTTCATTCACATTCATACCTTTCTTCAAAGTATATCCTTCCAGTTGCTAACGTGTTTTCCAAAATTATGGCCTTACCAAAAGACTCAGTATTTCCCGAACCCCACTTCCAGGAGGACAACACATGCTCGCAGCCCAAGTGCAAGACCCCAACGACCGTCATCTTCCAGCAGTGTCCCTTCTGCAGGAAGACCTTCTGTCTGACGCACCACATGGCCGAGGTTCATGGCTGTGGGGACGAGGCCAGACGACATGCTAGGGCGGTGGGTAGTGGTTTGTGGTGCTGGGTTTGTGGTGGATTGACTGCCTGATGGATCGAGAGTTTTGTGTGGAGGTAGATGGATAGAGGGATCAAGTTTGAGTGTAGTGAACATGGAGATCGGTTTGATGTGTAGGTTATTCTGTATTCCTTCAGAGTAAAAAAAAAAAAATGAGTTTTTTTCTGTAATGTTTGATTTTAGTGTGTTAGGTCCCTCATATGATTAAGTTTATTTTCTCTCTTTCCTCTCTCTCTCTCTCTCTCTCTCTCTCTCTCTCTCTCTCTCTCTCTCTCTCTCTCTCTCTCTCTCTCTCTCCTCTCTCCCCCCCTCTCTCTCTCTTCTCCTCTCCTCCTTTCCCCCCTTCCCCCCCCTCCTCCCTTCCTTCCTTCCTTCCTTCCTTCTTCCTTCCTTCCTTCCTTCCTTCCCTCTTCCTTCCTTCCTTCTCCTTCTTCTTCCTTCCTTCCCTTCCTTCCCTCCTCCCTCCCTCCTCCCTCCCTCCTTCTCTCCTTCCTCCCTCCTCCCCTTCCTCCCTTCCTCCCTTAATTCCTCCCACCCTCCCTCCCTCCTTCTTCCTTCTTCCTTCCTTTCCCTCCCTTCCCTTCCTTCCTCCCTTCCTTCCTTCCTCCCCCCTCCTCCCTCCCTCCCTCCCTCCCTCCCTCCCTCCCTCCCTTCCTTCCCACCCTTCCTCCCTCCTTCCCCCCCTACCCTTCCTCCTCTCTCCCTCCTTTCCTCCCTTCCTTCCTTCCTTCCCACCCTTCCTCCTCCCTGCCCTCCCTCCCTCCTCCCTCCCTCCCTCCCCCCTCCTTCCTCCCTTCCTTCCACCTCCTTCTCACAACCCATTTCCTCTCTCTCCCCCAGATGGTGATACGAGAAGGAGTGATATACCCGGGCAGTGGCATTCCGTCAAAGAAGCCCAAAGACGCCAAACGCAAGCAGCTGCAGAGGAACCTGGACAAGAAGTTGGGTGATCTAACAAGCCAGAGACAGAGCAAGAAGCCCGGCAAAGATAAGGACAAAGGCAAAGGCACAAAGTGATGAAAGTCGGAAATGAAGCGTCGGGTTGCCAAATGTCGTCTTTCATGGGCGTCCTAGCGTGTTGTTAGTGTTAGAAATGAGGCCTCGGGTTTTTAAAATGTGTCTTTCACGAGCATCTTAGGCTGTTGGATGAATAAACTGGTGCGGGAAGAGGTTCAATGTGGTTACACCGAATGTGTCACTTCCTGGAGATATTTCGGGAAGTACTCGTGCTTATTGTTAACAGTTAGGGTGAGAAACATTACTTTCTGCTCGCGTGTATTTTAAAAGTGATGTTTGTATATAGTGATGCAATTTTTTTTATTGTTTGAATATAAATACATTGTTATTGCATATATAACTACAGATATTGCATATATGTGTCTTAACTAATCCGGTTTCTACAGACTAATTCTCAGTTTTATGTTGATCTTCCATGATTACCAAATGAAGAAAAGCTATTTATTTGTAGTGTTATTTGACGGTTATTTATTATCTATTTATATTTGAACTAAAATTAATTAGGATATCATAAAAATCTCAGGTTTTATATTTAAATTTAACTACTTAAAACAACTCTTCATACAGACGTTGCATTTTTTTTTATCAGACAATAAAATTATTCTCCCTTTGATAATATCTCGAAAAGACAAGTATACTTACCTTTCTTGAAGTAAAGAGGGATATATATATTTTTTTCTTTCTTCAAAAATATATATTTAAAACTATCTCAGGATCCCAGATAATCCTTGATTCTTTATCCAATGTTGAAAGCGCACTTCATTTTTTGTTGTCATATTTTTTGCCAATAAAAATTCTATAATATCTTAAAGATCTATTTATTTTTAAAATATTTTTGCTATTTGATCCTTTAGTCAGCGTAGATGTTGATTAATGACATTACACTGACTGAGCTAGTGTTGTGTTTATGATTTATGCACAAACTCTCTGCTAAATGTGGCTCTCAGCATGATGGAAAAGCTTCTACATATTTTATTGTGTATTTAAGCAAAAAAAGAGCAAATGATAGACCTTATGGAATATGTTATATCGATGGACGTATTGTAGGAAGTATTCCATATTTATTTATCTATTCATTTATTTGTTCCTTAGTTACTGTTGGATTATAAACAGGTAACACGTGTTATGATTTGCTGCAATGTGTGTTATATTTGGAATGTCCTATTATTTACTTAAGATATGTATTCTTTATATGAAAAATAAAGGAATGAAGACCTAAAAGACGCCTAATAATTGCTGATAGTGAGATTTGGGGAAATGAATGAAAAAGTAAAGAGCAATTCATATAGATTTATTTTTATGTCTAATACATATCATTAGGTTTACTATTATAAACATTATAGAAGACAGATAAGCAAGAGGAAAAAAGTGCAACATTTATACATTTCTTAAAATTTATATATATTTCTTTCAGTGCAATAGATGAATTCTTAAATTATTAATGATATTGAATATTGCAATTCCTTACCTTAGATGTGATGCATGTAAATAAACGAAATCTTGCATTCATACGTGTTAACAGATATGAGTATAAATTTGTAAAGACTACGTCACAACCGTTCATAGAAAAATTATGAATACTTATTAAGAAGTAAAGGCTATCCAGAGAGTGACGAGAAATGATATATGCTAATAATTATGTTTATTGAAGAAGAAATCCTATTTGTATGAAGTGCGTAGTGTGTGTGTGTGTGTGTGTGTGTGTGGTGTGTGTGTTGTGTGTGTGTGTGTGTGTGTGGTGTGTGTGTGAGTGTGAGTGTGAGTGAGTGTGTGTGAGGTGAGTGTGAGTGTGAGTGTGAGTGTGAGTGTGTGTGTGTGTGTGTGTGTGTGTGTGTGTGTGTGTGTGAGTGTGAGTGTGAGTGTGAGTGTAGTGTGAGTGTGAGTGTGTGTGAGTGTGAGTGTGAGTGTGAGTGTGAGTGTGAGTGTGAGTGTGAGTGTGAGTGTGAGTGGTGTGTGTGTGTGTGTGTGGTGTGTGTGTGTGTGTGTGTGAGAGAGAGACAGACAGACAGACAGACAGACAGACAGACAGACAGACAGACAGACAGACAGAGAATGTCAGCACTTTTAGCTACAAAAAGGTTACTAACTGCACACCCACGTACAGTCAGTCAGTACATTCTACGCATAATCTAGACAAACAATATACTGTCAACATAACATCAAGAATTGCGTAACATGAGAATGAAATTATGTATAATTATTTACACTTCAACACAAAAGAAGGCAGAATCTAGCCGGATGGTCTACAATGAAAGTGGAAAAAGAGAGACAAACACACCATAAGAAAGGAATATATATATATAACACATGCAATAAAGTGAAAACCAAGAAAATGCACACTGTAACATTGAACCTATATATACATGTTGTATTGGATACTGGCCACGCCGATCGATGGGCTTCTGCACTACAAGAAAGTTTTATTTTATTTCTGTTTTATTTCTGCACTACAAGAAAGTATCTTTCAGAAATTCGCATATATGCCTGAGATTTTAAAGAATTCGCATTATACCTGCCTGAGGATAGAATACGCTGATCTAATGATATTTATCACTTGATCTGGAAAATATTATAAATAGTGTTATGATATTCATTAGACTGTCTGAAATATATTAGACTGAAATATATACATTAATGCATATATACATTATACATATACATTAAACCGTCTTGCATTCCAAAGTGAAATATACTGGATATATTTTCCATTTCAATTAAATCAGTTAAGCAACTTTTTATATAACCTGGGAATTAGTGCAAACTCCCTACCGCACATCATGGCAAAACTTGTTACATATTGAATCATTTAAAACAGTTTATCATGATAAAAGTCTTTCCCGGTGGATTCAGTCAATGATGATGGCATAAATGCGAATGTTTATGGCAATTAGCGGATATGATGACAATGATAATGAAAATAATAATTGATTGTGCTAACAGCGATTATCGTGATGAAGGTAATGAAGGTGGAGATGATGTAAAGACAAAAAAAAATGAGTTTGAAAAAGTAAAGAAATTTTCGTATACATAGCCTGACGCTTCTGTCGATGACAACCTCTCGCGAATTCACACAAGAAAACTCGGTTTACCAAACCACAAAATCGAGTCAAATAGGATACAAAAATACCAGCTTGTAAAGTATAGATAAAAAGAAAAAAAAATTCAGAAATCAGACTCCAGCCACAGAAAAAAAAAAAAACCAACCAATGCGCAATCACCACATAAACATTACAATCTAAACACAGACAGACACACAGCGACCATCACCAACACCGAACTAGCCACATTCACAGACACGCCAGACATGACAGCAGGCTTCGGGCGGCCCTTGACGTGACTGTAGACGTTCTTGACAGCTTGGACAGGGCGGTCGCATTCGCTGTAGGGTCCTATACACGACGCATAAGCCATGACGTGGGCGACGTAGTTCTGCTCGTGGACGCGGTGGAACAGGTGGGACATGGGGCCTGCGGGGAGAGGACGGGCGGTGAGGTGCTTGCTTGGTTTTTCTTTTTCTTTTCTTGGTGTTGTTTGGCTTGTTTGTTTGATGTTGGTTTGTTTGTTTGTTTGTTTGTTTGTTTTATTGTTGTTTGTCTTTGGTTTATCGTTTTCTATTGAGGTTTGTTTTATTTATTTGTGTTTGTTATTGTCTTATTGTCTTTTTTATGTTATTGTCTATCTTATTGTCTTTATTTTATTGTTATTTGTCTATCTTATGTCTTTATTTATTGTTACTTGTCTATCTTTTGTCTTATTTTATTAATTGTATTTTGGATGTCATTTATTTTAATGTTATTTGTATTATTTTATTGCTATTTGTTTACTTATTGATGATGTTTCTATTGTTGTCGAGAGTAAACTTTCAAACTGTGACTTTTTTTTACACTTTATTTAGTTTCATGCTGACACAACTGTGCTTCAGTCAAGATGTGAGACCGGAAAACGATTATTTTCTTAGTAAATAAAATCAGCTTCATGGCAAAACATTCCTTATTCAAGAAAATAAAAGATAAAAAAAGAATAAATAGATAATAAAATAAAATAAAAATAAGATAAAAAAGTAAATTAAATGTCTTCTTTGATGGTGAAAAAATTAGGAACCGCTAGTCTTCGTCAAAGTATTAATCCTAAACTAATAAATTTAATCGTACTTAGTCAGTGTCAAGTGACTATTTCGAGCAAAAGAGTGCTTAGCCCAACAAAGAAACCATAGTCAGTCACTGAACCAAAACCTTCGATTTCCTATTACATTCGACAAGAATTTTAATTAATTTTGATTCTAATAAATAAAAAATGTATAAATCTCCCTACAAAAAGATGCAACATGACCTACAAAAAAACTGCTACATGACCCCTTTAATTTTAAGAAATGTATAAATCTCCCTACAAAAAAGATGCTCCATGACCTACAAAAAAGTACCACATGACCTTCGATATATATCACATTTCCTCTCCTTTTAACCATTATGACCATTAACCCCCTTACCAAAAAGAGTCTCCATCTTCCCTTTTTTTTCCCCATTCAAACTCTTAATCCGGGAATCCGAAAAACTCTTAATCCGGGAATCCGAAAAACTCTTAATCCGGGAATCCCGAAAAAACTCTTAATCCGGGAATCCGAAAATTTTTATCTTTAAGTACTTTAAGAAGATGTTTTATCTTTAAGTACTGCTACTACTACTATGTCTATTATGTATTTTTTCTATCGTAGTATCAAGATGAATCCGAAAAACTCTTAATCCCGGGAATCCGAAAACTCTTAATCGGGAATCCGAAAAACTCTAATCCGGGAATCCGTAAAAAACTTTAATCCCGGAAACCGAAAAACTCTTAATGCCGGGAATCCGAAAAACTCTTAATCCGGGAATTCAAAAAACTCCGGGAATCCGAAAAATCTTATCCCCGGGAATCCGAAAATTTTTATCTTTAAGTACTTTAAGAAGATGTTTTATCTTTAAGTACTGCTACTACTACTATGTCTATTATGTATTTTTTCTATCGTAGTATCAAGATGAATCCGAAAAACTCTTAATCCGGGAATCCGAAAAACTCTTCATCCGGGAATCCGAAAAACTCTTATCCGGGAATGCCGAAAAATCTCTTAATCCGGATCCCGGGAATCTAACTCTTAATCCGGGAATCGAAAAACTCTTCATCCGGGAATCCGAAAACTCTAAAATGGGAATCCGAAAAACTCTTCAATCCGGGAAATCCGAAAAAAATCTTAATCCGGGAATCCGAAATCTTAATCCGGGAATCCGAAAAACTCTTAATCCGGGAATCCGAAAAACTCTTAATCCGGGAATCCGAAAAACTCTTAATCCGGGAATCCGAAAAACTCGGGAATCCGAAAAACTCTTAATCCGGGAATCCAAAAAACTCTTAATCGGGGAATCGAAACTCTTAATCCGGGAATCCGAAAAACTCTTAATCCGGGAATCCGAAAACTCTTAATCCGGGAATCCGAAAAACTCTTATCCGGGAATCCGAAAAACTCTTAATCCGGGGAATCCGAAAAAACTCTTAATCCGGGAATCCGAAAAACCTTATCCGGGAATCCGAAAAAAACTCTTAATCCGGGAATCCAAAAAACCTCTTAAAAATCCGAAAAACCTCTAATCCGGGAATCCGAAAAAAAAAATCCGGGAATCCGAAAAACTCTTAATCCGGGAATCCAAAAAATCTTAATCCGGGAATCGAAAAACTCTTAATCCGGGAATCCGAAAAACTCTTAAATCCGAAAACTCTTATCGGGAATCCGAAAAACTTAATCGGGAATCCGAAAAACTCTTAATCGGGGAATCCAAAAAACTCTTAATCCGGGAATCCGAAAAACTCTTAATCCGGGAATCCGAAAAACTCTTAATCCGGGAATCCGAAAAACTCTTAATCCGGGAATCCGAAAAACTCTTAATCCGGGAATCCAAAAAACTCTTAATCCGGGAATCCGAAAACTCTTAATCCGGAATCCGAAACTCTTAATCCGGGAATCCGAAAAACTCTTAATCCGGGAATCCGAAAAACTCCGGGAATCCGAAAAAACTCTTAATCCGGGAATCCAAAAAATCCGGGAATCCGAAAAACTCTTAATCCGGGAATCCGAAAAAATCCGGAATCCGAAAAACTCTTATCCGGGAATCCGAAAAACTCTTAATCCGGGAATCCGAAAAATCTTAATCCGGGAATCTCTAAAATCCGAAAACTCTTAATCCGGGAATCCGAAAAACTCTTAATCCGGGAATCCGAAAAACTCTTAATCCGGGAATCCGAAAAAACTCTTAATCCGGGAATCCGAAAAACTCTTAATTCCGGGAATCCGAAAAACTCTTAATCCGGGAATCGAAAAACTCTAATCCGGGAATCCGAAAACGGGAATCCGAAAAAACTCTTAATCCGGGAATCCGAAAAAACTCTTAATCCGGGAATCGAAAAACTCTTATCCGGGAATCCGCAAAAACTCTTAATCCGGGAATCCGAACACTCTTAATCGAAAAACTCCGACTTACCGATGGCATAAGCGGCCACATCCTCCCCCCCGTGCGTCTCGGATCCCTCGTGGGTCGGGACGCCTGCCAGGGCTTCGAAGTTCTTGCCGGAGGTGTCGACGCCCGTGAGGTTCAGGCGCATTACCTGTGTGGGTGGGGTGGGTTTTTTTTTTTGGGTGGGGGTGGTGGGGGTTGGGGGGGGGTGGGGGAGGGATGGAAATGGTGATTAAAATTCGGTTTTGGGTTGATGGGGGTGGGGTGGGTGGGGTGGGTGTTTTGTGGGGGGTGGGGTGGGGTGGTGGGGGTGGGGGTGGGAGG
>NW_020872789.1:335589-338089 GCF_003789085.1 Penaeus vannamei | reverse complement strand
TCTCGCCTCGAGCAGCCTTGTCGTTCTGCCACTCCTGCGGCAGGTTCCTTCCGTCCTTGCGTGGGCAGGTCTCCTCGGCGTCGGGGTGCACTTGGGCGCCCATCTCCTGACGCCCGCCGCCGAAGATGACCTGGCGGGGATGGAGGGAGAGGTGAGGTTAGGTTGGGGTTGGGGTTGGGTTGGGGTTGGGGGGTTAAGTTGGGTTGGGTAGGGTTGGGGTTGGTTGGGTTGGGGTTGGGTTGGGTTGGGTTGGGTTGGGTTGGTTGTTGGGTTGGGTTGGGTTGGGTTGGGTTAGGATGGGTTGGTTGGTTGGGTTAGGGTTAGGTTGTCTTAGGATGGGTTGGGGTTAGGTTGGGTTTGGATGGGGGTTGGGTAAGGGTTGGTTGGGGGGTTGGTGGGTTTGGGTTGGGATGGGTGGGTTGGGTTGGGTTGGGTTGGGTTGGGTTGGGTGGGTTGGGTTGGATGGGTTTTGGATGGTTGGGTTAGGGTTTGGGAAGGGTTGGGTTGGGTTGGGTTTGTTTGGATTGAGTTGGGTTGGGTTAGGGTTGGGTTGGGTTTATTTAGGTTGGGTTGGGTTGGATTACGTTGGGTTGGGTTGGGTTTGTTTGGGTTTGGTTAGCATTAGGTTAAGTAAGATTAGATTAGGTGGGTTAAGGTTAAGGTTGGGTCTTTTTTGTTGATTTTATCCTAATTTACTTTGTTGTATATATATATATATTTTTTATCCGAAAGACGGTTTTAGATTGAAAGATACTGATTAAAAAACAATATTTCTCTGAATTTTCAATCATTCCCACCTACCACCACCCACTCTACCCCCACCCCCAACCATCCACCCCCACCCTATCCCCCACCAACCCACCCCCATCCCCAACCACCCACCAACCCCCACCCCTACCCCCCACCCCCCCCTCTCCCCACCAACCCCCCTCTCCACCCACCCACCCCACCCCCCACCCCCATCCCCACCAACCCACCCCATCCCCCCCCACCCTCCCCCCCCACCCACCCACCTTCATACTCCTGGCCGGCTCGTCCTCGACCAGCTGGCGCGCGATGTCCTTGCACTTGAGGGCCTCAGCGCCGGCGTCCATGATCTTTGAGTCACACTGCCACTTCCGGTTGGCAGACTTGGCATAGAGACC
The DNA here is from genome assembly GCF_003789085.1 of Penaeus vannamei. NCBI lineage: Eukaryota > Metazoa > Arthropoda > Malacostraca > Decapoda > Penaeidae > Penaeus > Penaeus vannamei. The sequence continues at coordinate 336,944 of NW_020872789.1, read as the reverse complement.
GGCCGGGGTAGCGTGGGTCACCTGCGCCGTCGTGACCACTCCTGCAGAAGGCGCCGACGGAAGGGGGTGGGGGAGGGTTGAGTGAGTGAGTGACAGACAAATAGGTTGATAGTTATTTTGAGGGTTTGTGAAATAAGGATTGGGACGAAAGATTACTTTGGAGGTTTTTATGATGATAATGATGTTGATAATGATAATCGCAATATGATAGTATGGTGATAATGATGTTTATGATGATGATGAAATTATGATAATAGCAATTACAAAAATACTAATAGTGATGCTTAGGATTATGATATTAGTAATAATGATGGTAATAGGAATGATAATTATAATAAAAATAATAATAATAACAATAAATAATGATGATAAAGATGATAAAATTAATAATTATAATAACAACACAACAAGAATAATAATAGTAATAATGACAATGATAATAACAACAATAATTGCAAAACTAATAATAATAACACTTGATTACACCCCACCCTACCCGCCTACAACCACCCAAGCTAACAACCCACAACCCCAGCTCTCACCAGTGTCCTTATTGGCGTTCTGAGCCCACTGAAGAATGGAATCCAGTCGGTTCTCGGGCTTGAGGGAGGCTTTGCAGTCCCCCAGCTTCACTTTGCCGTTGACGCCCAGAGTGTAATAGTTCGCCTTGACGCCCGTGAGGTAGGCTGTGGCGGTGCCGGCGCTGTCTGGCACCTGCTTGTCGAGGTTGTACGTCTGTGGGGTGAATGAGGTTGTTAATTAACGGTAAGGATGGTTGTGGTGGTGAAAGGTTGTTAAATAACGGTAAGGATGGTTGTGGTGGTGAAAGGTTGTTAAATAAGGTAAGGATAGAGGTTGTAAATAACGGTAAGGATGGTTGTGGTGTGTGAAGGTTGTTTAATAACGGTTACGGTAAGGATGGTTGTGGTGGTGAAAGGTTGTTAAATACGGTAAGGATGGTTGTGGTGAATGGGAGGTTGTGGGTGGTGAAAGGTTGGTGAAAGGTTGTATAACGGTAAGGGATGGTTGTGGTGGTGAAAGAGGTTGTCAATTAACGGTAGGGATGGTTGTGGTGTGAAAGGTTGTTAAACGGTAAGGATGGTTGTGGTGGTGAAAGGTTGTTAATAACGGGTAAGGGATGGTTGTGGTGGTGAAAGGTTGTTAAATAACGGTAAGGATGGTTGTGGTGGTGAAAGGTTGTTAAATAACGGTAAGGATGGTTGTGGTGGTGGAAAGGTTGTTTAAATAACAAGGATGGTTGTGGTGAAAGGTTGTTGGTAAGGTGAAATAACGGTAAGGATGGTTGTGGTGGTGAAAGGTTGTTAAATAACGGTAAGGATAAGGATAAGGATGGT
>NW_020872789.1:306554-309054 GCF_003789085.1 Penaeus vannamei | reverse complement strand
TAGTTTCGGTCATTTTTTTTTACAAAATCCTTAGATGTGAATTTATAACAGACAATAACAATAACAATATATATGATCATATTATTTGACGTTAACATTTGGTGCAAAAAAAATATGCTTCGTACTTGCTTGTCATCTCTGGTACGCTTACGTTAAGGATAAGAAGACCAACAACAGACACCACATAATCCCAAGATGAAATGAAATGAGAATAGGAAAAACAAACGAACAAAATAAAAATGAGGGAATTCAATTAATTAATCAAAAAGGTTAGCTCGCCCCCCACGCCCTGGCCTGACCTTCCCGCCCGCCCTCTCACCTCGCCCCGCCCGTCGCCCGCGCCAGGGAGAAGAGCACTGGCCCCGAGAGCAGCAGCCCGGCCAGGATAGCCAGCCACGTGGCCAGCTGGAAGGGGAGGCCGAGGCTCTGCCACAGGGGAAGGGGCGGCTCCATCCGCGCGAGGTAGCAGCTCCTCTGTCGGAAGGGGGGACCCAGGCTTAAGCTTCGACGCGGCTTTGTGGATTCAGGCTTTGCTCTCTGGTGCGTGGCTGCCTTTCGGGGTTTATCATTACTGTGTTTTGTTTCTACTACGTCGGTTGTGTATAAATCATCATCATTGATTACTACTATTACGATTATCATCATAATCATCGCAAAAGGATAATCTGTCCGCAACGAACGTCAGCTTCGTAGGGGGCGCTGTAGTGTTCGAACTCCAGCCGCCCGTACAGCGACGTGATGTACTTGTTGGCGATGCCCAGGTCGCCCTCGCCGCTGCCCAGCATGCCCACCAGGCCGTTCCACGAGCCGTTGTCCAGCTTCGCGCCCCACATCTCCCCTGGGACGTGTGTGTATAAGTAAAGCATACATGTGCATAGATACATATACACACACTCACACACGCACATACACATAATCATGTGTGCATTTGTATCCATATGCGTAAATTATTTGTACATCAACGTGCGGAATAATTCACGATGCATCTTCCTAAAAGCATCCTCTTAGTGTGCACTAACAACCGGCGGCCTTACCTGGAGGAGGCTCCTTGAAGTTGATGGTGAAGTTGAAGGCCTGAGCGAGCGCCCTCACGAGCTCCACCTCCAAGCCGTAGATGTAGAGGGAGCCGTCGGCGCGTCGGTGGTAGATGATGTTGGGCGGGAGGTCGAAGGCCACGACCTGGGCGGAGGGAAGGGAAGGTTAGTGGAGGGAAAGGGCGGCTCTGCTTCTGCTGCAGATCTCGGGCGAGGGAAATGGGGCGGTGGGGGGACAGCAAATAAAACTGTAGACAATTGGTTTATTAAATCAGGTTTCACCTTAAATATTCATCTTCGTGTTCAATCTTGTTGTATTCAATTTGAAGAAAACCAAAATAAAAAGGTGTGCTCGCATGTGCATATAAGAGGGGGAGGGGCTAGGGATCCACCTGGAAGCCAAGACACGGGGCTCCAGCCTGGTAAAGTTTGGGATCTATGGACTGAAATATACGTCTTTGTCCCACATAGCTTGTGAAGTCGTACCTGAACACAGAACTGAGCTAAAGATTTAAAGCTAACACGCGCAAAAACACTGTAATAAGCTTTAAGTAAAAAGAAAAACTTTCCCCCCAAGAACTACTAAAAATACTGAAACTGCTTCGGTGTGTGCGAAAAATAGAAATAATCTTGCAGCAACTTTCCAGGAGACAATTATTCTACATTTGAACATAAAAAATGAGATTTACTTGGTAATTTACATCACTTTAGATGCGAATTCCTGCAAGTTTTTTTGTTGAAATGTCGGAAAGTTGTTTTAATGCACACTCTTTTTTGTAAGCAACTGAGAATGCTTTGCAAGGCTATTTCATGTAAAAATATTGTGAAGATTGTGATATATATGTATATTTATATATGTCTATATGTATATATGTATATATGTATAATATATATATATATATATATATATATATATATATATATATATATATATATATATATATATATATATATATATATATATATATATATACATATACAGACACACACACATTAATACATACATACATCCATATATATATATATATATATATATATATATATAATATATATATATATATAATATATATAATATATATATTATATATATATATATATGGTAATTTCTATATTACGTCCGTATAACCGATATCGACGATTTTGGTATCGTTGGATTCCCCTCACTCTCCACATTGCAAATATATAGTTTTTATTGCGCGGAAACCCCCGTTAGTGACAAACTTGGCCCCGATAGCAGGGGAGGGCATGGAAGGTTCCAGGGAAAATGCGGGGTTAAATAGCATTAATAATACAACGCACAGTGAAAATAACCATGGTTATTCACATAACTTTCCATTGCAGGGGGCTGTGCCCCCTGCGACCCCCCTGGGGGGGGGCTGCCGCCCCAACCCCCGACGAGGAAACAAAACCTCCACCACGTATTCCCGGCAGGCTAGAGCGTTACACAATCATCGTCGATGTCGGAG
>NW_020872789.1:274054-276554 GCF_003789085.1 Penaeus vannamei | reverse complement strand
TGTCTATTCATCTATCTGCCTATCTCTCTGTCTGTCTGTCTATCTATATTTCTGTCTATCTATTTGTATAAACATATATATATATATACATATATATATATATATATATATGTGTGTGTGTGTGTGTGTGTGTGTGTTGTGTGTGTGTGTGTGTGTGTGTGTGTGTGTGTGTGTGTGTGTGTGTGTGTGTGTGTGTGTGTGTGTGTGTGTGTGCGTGTGTGTGTGTGTGTGTGTGTGTATATACATATATGTATATATACATATATGTGTATGTATGTATGTATGTATACATATACATAAATATGTACATATATATATGTATATATTATATATATACATATATATATATATATATATATATATATAATATATATATAGATGTATGTATGTATGTATGTATACATATACATAAATATGTACATATATATATATATATATATATATATATATATATATATATATAATTGCCAAATAATTGCCGAAAGCAGAGGCGCCATTTTGTTTTCTAGGAATTTTTTACAGTTACTACATTTCCGATGTTATCACCACCATTATCATTTTCATCATGACTATCATCAGGCTAGGATTTCTATTATTTTCAGTTTTACCATAAATTTCTTAAAGAGCAGCTTTTAAGCTTAATCTGAAGCTGAATAGAATTTGCACAGAGCGCCGAGAACGGATAAAACACACAACGAATAAATAAGTGATATGAGAGAAATCGTGAGCCAATCTGGGAATCGAATCACAGAAGTTACATTATATTCAGGAGAAGCAGTTCAAATAAAGGGTTAACACTGGTAGGAAAGGCGCCTCGGTGTATAAAAAATATTTTGGCAAATAAAGTGTTGAAAGGCAAGCAGTGAATTCGAGGAATATATCATAATAAACTTGTGTGTGTTTGTGTGTGTGTGTGTGTGCTATACCTTTGAAATATTCTGATTCTGCTCTTCTGTATATTGTATATTTTTGTGCGATAGTCAGTGCCGTGGCTCCTTTTCGATGATCAATTTCGTTTATTTACTTATTCACTCTGGCTAATATATAATAACCTGCATCATCATAGAAAATGGGTAGAATTAAAAGGAAAACGGGGAAGCCCTGTATTGGGAATCTTCGATGGCAGTTTTCCGTATTTTAAGCTCCACTTTATTTTTAGTTTTATCTTTTCTCTCTGTAGATTTTTGTTTAATTGTTAGTTCTTTTATTCTATTTCCATCCTTTTCAGCTTGCAGTTCAATATATATGCAATATATATACATTTGTGTGTGTGCGTGTGTAGGCCATGTTATCAGTGAATTTGTATGCATACATACTTTTTTCGATAAGCTGTGCATTGGCTCCTTTTTGATTATCATATTCGCAGCTACTTAAAATACAGTGGGCGCACTTATTTGTAAAACTACACGTATATTTTACTGTTTTTCTCTTTTTATTTCTTTCTTTCTATATTTTTTCTTCTTACTCTTATAAAAAATATATATATTTCTATCTCTCTCTCTCTTACTTTATTTCTCCCCCTTTTTGTAATTATCCCTTTCCTTCGTTATCCCCCTTTTCTTCTTTTCTCTCTGTATCTTTCTTTTCCTTTTTTCCCCATCTCTTTTTTCTCTCTCTCACTTTTTATCCTGCTTCTCCCCCTTCCTCTCTTTATTCCCACTCTAACTACAATTTTCCTCATCATTCTTCGTCGTTTTTCTCTTTCTTACCCTTTAATTACTCTTTTTCCTCTTCCTGGGTCCCTTTTTATCCTTCTTTTTCATTCTTCTTTCTCCTCCCCCTTTACGCCATTTATCTCTTTTCCTTCTCCCCTCTTTCTTCTTTCTACCTTATACGCTCACCATTCTTTCATGTCCCTTTTCCCTGTTCCTTTTTGTTCTCTCTCTATCTCTTCTTCCCTTTCTTTTCGTATTTTCTTTCTCGTTTCTCTTCCTCTTTATCTGCTTTCCTTCTCCTCTCATTCTCTCTCTTTAGATATGTTTTGTTTCCTTCCCTTTACTTCTTATTTCCTTTGCTCTCCTTTGGCTTTATCCACAGCCTTTCTTCACTTCCTTCATTCTCGTCTCCCTTTCCCCTCTTTTTCCTCAGGAAGTCTCGCGTTTCTTAGAGCGGGTTGGCCAGACAGCACATTAAGTTATAATCAGGTTTTTATTTATTTACTTTTCTATTTCCTCAGAGGCGCCTTCGCCCAACGCAGATGCCATTCCATTTGGTGATCCCGATCCAGGGTTTTTTCTCTTAATGATCCTATCGGTTTTCCCAATTACCTTTGCGGAGATTTTTATGAAACATTTGCCAGAGGTGTGTCTTGGCCCAACTTAGATGCCACGCAACACACTTGCACGAGGGCAACATATATATATATAATATATATATATATATATATATATATTATATATATATATATATATATATATATATATATATATATATATATATATATATACATATATACACACACACACAGACATTTACACACACACACGAGGATATATACACA
>NW_020872789.1:251554-259054 GCF_003789085.1 Penaeus vannamei | reverse complement strand
CATGCTCAGTCTTTTAGGAGCGGCTCAGAGTAGTGATGATGGATTTCGTGGCAAAAGCTACTACAGTTTCGGTAACTCATTACTCTTCACTGCCACAGAAATTGCGGGAGGCTGTCAGAGGCGTGGGACGCTGACCAAAGGCGTCCGCTTCCTGCAAGAGAATCACACATTGCCCAGATGGAAGCAGAGTCCTGTGGCTGAGACATCCTTCCTCATCCTCCTTATTCTCCTGACCTTGCACCGTCCGACTTTCACTTCTTTTCCTCCATAAATTCATTTTTACAAGGCAAACGTTTCCAAGATGATAAGCATTGATTTCTGGTCACTTCTTCCTTCTCCCCTTCTTCCTCCTCCTTCTTCCTGAAAATTACAAGAAGGGTAAAAACAGATTAAAAGAAGAGATATGAAAACAGTTAATAATCCAGAGACCGAGCCACAAACCAAGAAAAGAGAACAGCGCCGCCTCAGCGGCCTGTTCTCCTCAGGAGGAGATGCAAGAACATCGGCGAGAGAGAAGGAAGAGGAAAGAAAACGTTATTCCGATATTATATTCTTAAAGTTTTCTCTGCAGGTTCCGTCATGACTCGTTTCCTTCCAGGAAAAGAAATGTTGCGAAGGTAATCAAAATAATATGATGAGAAGCTGAAAAGACTGACATAAGAAAACGAAAGACTAAAATTTGAAATTGACGATGAGGGAAACAAAAAAATATAAAAAGTGAGAGAATTATAATAAAACTAAACTTCAGGTCGAAAAAGCGCCAATTCCTCCGAGCATCTCAGTCGCCAATGTTGATTCACTTTTACTATAATAATATTTTTGATTTCATAAAATTACGTCGTTGTTCTGTCCCTAGATTTATACATATATACATACATGGATACACACACACACACACGCACAAACACAAACATGAGAGATAGAGAGAGAATTTTTTTTTTCTTTCTTTTTCTTTGTTAATGACTGCAAAATAATTATGATTTGCCTCCATCGGGGATCGAACCCGAGCTTGTCGCGTAAGAGGCGACCGTGCTTTCCACGACACCACGAAGGTTTTCATTCATAAACGAAGGAACTTAAATAGATTTTGGGTTTAGATATATAAATGTATATAGATAAACAAATGGATAGAGATATATAATNGCACCACACACACATATACTATATTTATATGTATGTGTGTATAAGATGCTCTTTTAGTTCTTTGTATATTGTCTTTTTCAACGTTATCAATTCTCGTTGTTTTCTAGGTTATGTTCGCAGGTATAAGCAATCAAAGACCAGATTATATTATTACAGAAAATGGATAGAGTTTAAAGGAAAACGGAGAAACCTACTATTGAGAATCTCCGATGATAGACCGGTGTTTTAAAGCAAACTCTTTTGATCGTTTGATAACGTTTACCTAAAGGCATTTATTTAATGATTCATCTCTATTAATCAGGAAAAGATTTTATATATATATATAATATATATATATATAGATAGATAGATAGATAGATAGATAGATAGATAGATAGATAGATATAGATAATCCCTTTTTATATATGTATTTCTTCATTTATCTATACTTTTTGTAGACACAGAATGCAATATATATATATATATATATATATATATATATATATATATATATATATATATATATATATATATATATATATATAGCTTTTATTTATAATTCATGATTGTAGTTTGGATCCGCTTTTAGACAATGACAGAAAATTTCCCTTTTCTTATCCACTGTCTATAAGTTGACTCTGATTCTTTGTCTTATTTTCCTTCTATTTCATCAAAGATATGCTTTATATATAAATAAAACGTTTTTCTGATTAATGGAGATAAGAATTAAATAAAAGCCTTTAGGTAAACGTTATCAAACTTGATCAAAATAAGGTTTGCTTTAAAACACCGGTCTATCATTGATCTCAATACTTGGTTTCCCGTTTTCCTTTAAGTTCTATCCATTTTCTGTGATAATATAATCTGGTCATTTTGGATTGCTAATTCCTGCGAACATGACCCAGTAAACCAACGAGAATTGAGAACTTGTTGAAAAAAGACAATTTACAAAGAACTAAAAGAGCATTTTATATATACACACACATAAATGAATAAATAAATAAATAAATAAACTTGATAAAGATAAATTTGATATATATATATATATATATATATATATATATATATATATATATATATATATATATATATATATATATATATATATATATATATATATCTGTGCGTGTGTGTGAGAGTTTAAACTGAAAATTAGATAAAAGGCTTAAGAAAAATGAAAATTAAACTTGATAAAGATAAATTGGACCTTCAAACGCGGAAAAGTATCATAGCAGGTTCGCAACACTGTGCTTCCCCGTTTTCCTTTTAATTCTGCCCATTTTCTCTGATGAGGAGGTTACTGTGTGACCAGCCTATGTTATCACCATTTTCATTGTTAATATTCTAAGCATTATGATTAAAATCATTACTATTAGCATCATCATTATCAAAACTATAAATATTTAGCATATCACCATTACTCTCCTTTCCATAGTTGATATTCTCATTATGAGAATTATCATTCAACCAGAAAGAATTAGAGGAAGAAACCAAGAAAAAGACAAATTGCTAGATGATAATGGCAAAGAAGTACTGGAACCATTAGGGATAAATTGCATGTATTCGCTTCTAAGAATGCGACCGTTAAAATGCCGTGTCTGTTTACTTTCATAACTATATCCTTGACATTATAGTTTGCATCATTTTCAATTTAGTATTCATGTGATATTTCAAAGTCAAATTGTAATAATCGCTGATTGGTTTGCTCTCTCTCTCTCTCTCTCTCTCTCTCTCTCTCTCTTCTCTCTTCTCTCTCTTTCTCTCTCTCTCTGAAATGAAGAGATAAATACTTGTAGTAGTCGAGGGATTTATTAATAACTTATTATTGCTGTCCCTTGACCAGAAATTTCGACAAACAAATGTAGACTTACAAACGAAAGTGCAAAAAAAAAAAAAGAAGAAGAAGAAAAGCTAGTACTTAATACTTTTTCCAGAATTCCTTTTAATCTTAATGTTTAGTTAAGACAAGAAAGAAGATAGGTAGATTTTCCTTTTTACTGGATATTTTAGGAAAATAGGTTTTTGAAGGAGCCAAGAAAAGAGGGATTCAAAAATGTTGATAACCATTTATTTTTTTAAAGACTGGACATATTTGAGTGCATTTGTAGGCACACACACACACACACACACACACACACACACACACACACACACACACACACACACACACACACACACACACACACACACACACACAACTATGTAACATTACATCATATATAATAAAAGTGCTTCCCATATATAATAAAAGTGCTTCCTAAAAAAGAAAATCTAATTTAGTATCTCTTATTGAGAAATGACTCCATGGTGTAGTGGTTAGCACGGTCGCTTCCTACGCGACAGACTCGGGTTCAATTCCCAATGGAGACAAGAATTAAGGAATTTTATGCATCAATTTCTGTTTCCATTTCAATCTACTTATCCATCCATATATCTTTCTACCGTTGTTTCTGTCTCCATCATTTACGTTTTTTTTTTTCTTTTCTTTTCTTTTCTTTCTTTTTCTTTGTTATTTGTTAGTGTTTATGCGCGTTTTCGTAATTTTGCTGCTAGTCCTCTGACAATCACATGATTGAACTTATAATATGAGAAACAAAGAATGGGATTTGGAAGTCAAGGACGAACAAGTGATGCAGAAAAAGTGATAAAAATCGAGGCGGCGCAGGGAAGAGGGAAGGAAAGAGGTGAAAGGGGGAAGGAAAGAGGTGAAAGAAGGAAGGAAAGAGGTGAAAGAAGAATAATGTTTCGTTCTCTTGTTTATCGTCTTCATTTTATTTTCTGTTCCCATGAAGCTATTTTTTCCACTCCACTCCACTCCACCTCCACAACATCTTAAGGCCCTAGCAACTCCACTCCACTCCACTCCACTCCACGTCCACACATCCTGAGCACACCTAAGGCCCTAGCACTCCACTCCACTCCACCTCCTCCACCGTCCACACATCCTGAGCACACTAAGGCCCTCGCACTCCACTCCACTCCACTCCACCTCCACCGTCCACACATCCTGAGCACACCTAAGGCCCTAGCACTCCACTCCACCTCCACCGTCCACACATCCTGAGCACACCTAAGGCCCTAGCACTCCACTCCACCTCCACCTCCACCGTCCACAATCCTGAGCACACCTAAGGCCCTCGCACTCCACTCCACTCCACCCTCCACCGTCCACACATCCTGAGCACACCTAAGGCCCTAGCACTCCACTCCACCTCCACCGTCCACACATCCTGAGCACACTAAGGCCCTAGCACTCCACTCCACTCCACTCCACCTCCACCGTCCACACATCCTGAGCACACCTAAGGCCCTAGCACTCCACTCCACTCCACTCCACCTCCACCGTCCACACATCCTGAGCACACCTAAGGCCCTAGCACTCCACTCCACTCCACCGTCCACACATCCTGAGCACACCTAAGGCCCTAGCACTCCACTCCACTCCACTCCACTCCACCGTCCACACATCCTGAGCACACCTAAGGCCCTAGCACTCCACTCCACTTCCACCGTCCACACATCCTGAGCACACCTAAGGCCCTAGCACTCCACTCCACCTCCACCCGCCTAGCACACTAAGGCCCTAGCACTCCACTCCACCTCCACCGTCCACACATCCTGAGCACACCTAAGGCCCTAGCACACTCCACTCCACCTCCACCGTCCACACATCCTGAGCACACCTAAGGCCCTAGCACTCCACTCCACTCCACTCCCCTCCACCCCTCCACACATCCTGAGCACACCTAAGGCCCTAGCACTCCACTCCACTCCACCTCCACCGTCCACACATCCTGAGCACACCTAAGGCCCTAGCACTCCACTCCACCTCCACCGTCCACACATCCTGAGCACACCTAAGGCCCTAGCACTCCACTCCACTCCACTCCACCCACCCTCCACACATCCTGAGCACACCTAAGGCCCTAGCACTCCACTCCACTCCACCTCCACCTCCCACATCCTGAGCACCTAAGGCCCTAGCACTCCACCACTCCACCGTCCACATCCTGAGCACACTAAGGCCCTAGCACTCCACTCCACTCCACACCACCGTCCACACATCCTGAGCACACCTAAGGCCCTAGCACTCCACTCCACTCCACCACCACCTCCACACATCCTCCTAAGGCCCTCACTCCACTCCACCTCCACCGTCCACACATCCTGAGCACACCTAAGGCCCTAGCACTCCACTCTCCACCTCCACCGTCCACACATCCTGAGCACACCTAAGGCCCTAGCACTCCACTCCACCTCCACCGTCCACACATCCTGAGCACAACTAAGGCCCTAGCACTCCACTCCACTCCACTCCACCTCCACCGTCCACACATCCTGAGCACACCTAAGGCCTAGCACTCCACTCCACTCCACTCCACCTCCACCGTCCACACATCCTGAGCAACCTAAGGCCCTAGCACTCCACTCCACCCTCCACCACCGTCCACACATCCTGAGCACACCTAAGGCCCTAGCACTCCACTCCACTCCACCTCCACCGTCCACACATCCTGAGCACACCTAAGGCCCTAGCACTCCACTCCACCTCCACCGTCCACACATCCTGAGCACACCTAAGGCCCTAGCACTCCACTCCACTCCACCTCCACCGTCCACACATCCTGAGCACACCTAAGGCCCTAGCACTCCACTCCACTCCACTCCACTCCACCGTCCACACATCCTGAGCACACCTAAGGCCCTAGCACTCCACTCCACCTCCACCCTCCACACATCCTGAGCACACCTAAGGCCCTAGCACTCCACTCCACTCCACTCCACCTCCACCCTCCACACATCCTGAGCACCTAAGGCCCTAGCACTCCACTCCACTCCACCTCCACCCCTCCACACATCCTGAGCACAACTAAGGCCCTAGCACTCCACTCCACTCCACTCCACCTCCACCCTCCACACATCCTGAGCACAACTAAGGCCCTAGCACTCCACTCCACTCCACTCCACCCCACACACATCCTGAGCACAACTAAGGCCCTAGCACTCCACTCCACTCCACTCCACCTCCACCCTCCACACATCCTGAGCACAACTAAGGCCCTAGCACTCCACTCCACTCCACTCCACTCCACCTCCACACATCCTGAGCACCTAAGGCCCTAGCACTCCACTCCACTCCACCACTCCACCCTCCACACATCCTGAGCACCTAAGGCCCTAGCACTCCACTCCACTCCACTCCACTCCACCTCCACACATCCTGAGCACAACTAAGGCCCTAGCACTCCACTCCACTCCACTCCACCTCCACCCTCCACACATCCTGAGCACAACTAAGGCCTAGCACTCCACCACTCCACTCCACCACCCTCCACACATCCTGAGCACAACTAAGGCCCTAGCACTCCACTCCACTCCACTCCACCTCCACCCTCCACACATCCTGAGCACACTAAGGCCCTAGCACTCCACTCCACTCCACTCCACCTCCACCCCTCCACACATCCTGAGCACAACTAAGGCCCTAGCACTCCACTCCACTCCACTCCACCTCCACCCTCCACACATCCTGAGCACAACTAAGGCCCTAGCACTCCACTCCACTCCACTCCACCTCCACCCTCCACACATCCTGAGCACAACTAAGGCCCTAGCACTCCACTCCACTCCACCACCTCCACCCTCCACACATCCTGAGCACAACTAAGGCCCTAGCACCCACTCCACTCCACTCCACCTCCACCCTCCACACATCCTGAGCACAACTAAGGCCCTAGCACTCCACTCCACTCCACTCCACCTCCACACAATCCTGAGCACAACTAAGGCCCTAGCACTCCACTCCACTCCACCTCCACCCTCCACACATCCTGAGCACAACTAAGGCCCTAGCACTCCACTCCACTCCACCTCCACACATCCTGAGCACAACTAAGGCCCTAGCACTCCACTCCACTCCACTCCACCTCCACCCTCCACACATCCTGAGCACAACTAAGGCCCTAGCACTCCACTCCACTCCACTCCACCACCCTCCACACATCCTGAGCACAACTAAGGCCCTAGCACTCCACTCCACTCCACCACCTCCACCCTCCACACATCCTGAGCACAACTAAGGCCTAGCACTCCACTCCACTCCACCACCCTCCACACATCCTGAGCACAACTAAGGCCCTAGCACTCCACTCCACTCCACTCCACCCTCCACACATCCTGAGCACAACTAAGGCCCTAGCACTCCACTCCACTCCTCCCCCTCCACACATCCTGAGCACAACTAAGGCCCTAGCACTCCACTCCACTCCACTCCACCCTCCACACATCCTGAGCACAACTAAGGCCCTAGCACTCCACTCCACTCCACCCTCCACACATCCTGAGCACAACTAAGGCCCTAGCACTCCACTCCACTCC
>NW_020872789.1:241554-244054 GCF_003789085.1 Penaeus vannamei | reverse complement strand
TCTTAACTCAAAAAAAAAAAAAAAATTCTTTAGAATATATATCTTATCCTTTGACACAGTCTTTTCGTCTATCTTCTTAATCAAAAAAAAAAAAAAAAATCTTTAGTAATATATATCTTATCCTTTTGACACAGTCTTTTCGTCTTTCTTCTTAATCAAAAAAAAAAAAAAAATCTTAGTAATATATATCTTATCCTTTTTGACACACAGTTCTTTTCTTTCTTCTTAATCAAAAAAAAAAAATCATAGTAATATATATTCTTTCCTTTTGATATACAATCTTTTTGTTTTTCTTCTTTAATTTAAAAAAGAAAAAAGAAAAATCATAGTAATATTTTTTTCTTTTGATATACAATCTTTTGTTTTCTTCTTAATAAAAAAAAAAGAAAGAAAATCATAGTATATTTTTTTTCCCTTTTGATATACAATCTTTTTGTTTTTCTTCTTAATTAAAAAAAAAATCATAGTAATATACATTTTTTTTTTCCTTTTTTCTTAAATCATTTCATATCATAGAGTCACCCTCACCCCCCCCTCACCCCCCCCCTCCTCTCCCTCCTCCTCCTCCTCCCCTTTTCATCCTAAAAAAAAAAAAAAAAAAAAAAAAATAATATATATATATATATATTCCGAAACCGCCGAACGAAAGTGAATATACATCACACTTACGCATCACTCTCATCACACTAAAGATTGTAATAAATGTAATCATATTCAATACCCGGTTCTCGCGGTCGATCCATCGCTGTGGTTCGTATGGAGAGATAACGGCCTTTGCAAAGCGTCGGGGGGGGGGAGGGGAGGGGGTATCGTCTGAAAAAGACTTTAAGAGGGAGGGGAAGGGAGGTGAGGGGGGGAGGGGTAGGGGAGGGGGACGGGGGTAGGGAGGGGACGGCGAAGGGGAGGGAGGGGGGGGAAGGGGGTGTTATCGTGAGGCTTAAGGGAGGAGGTGTAGGGGAGGGGGAAGGGGTAGGGGAGGGGGACGGGGTAGGGAGGGGCGGGAAAGGGGAGGGCGTATCTTGAAGACTTTCAGGTGGGGGAGGGNAGAGAGAGAGAGAGAGAGAGAGAGAGAGAGAGAGAGAGAGAGAGAGAGAGAGAGCGAAGAGAAGAGCATACTAATCACCGATCATTAATACAATTTGACTTTGAAATATCATATGAATACTAAATTGCAAATGGCGGGAATAGTAATGCCATGGATATCACATTCACAGTTGTGAAAGTAAACAGACAGCATTTTAACGTTAAGGTCGTATTTCTTAGAAGCGAATACATGCAATTTATACCTAATCGTTCCAGTCCTTCTTTGCCATCTTCCTCTTATTCTTTCTGCTTGAATGAAAATCCTTATAATGGGCATATCAACGATGAAAAGGAGGGTAATGGTTATATGCTAAATATTTATAGTTTGATAATGATAAAGCTAATCGTAATGATTGTAATCATATTGCATAGAATATTGACAATGAAGATAATGATGATAACCTTGGCTGGTACACAGTAACCTCCTCATCAGAGAAAATGGACAGAATAAAAGGAAAACGGGGAAGCACGGTGTTGAGAACCTGCTATGATTACTTTTCCGTGTTTTAAGGTCCATTTTATCTTTTATCAAGTTTAATTTTGAATGTTCTTAAGCCTAATTTTCAGTTTAAACTCACGCACACATACAAGTTATTAATTCTAGTTGGTTTACTAGGTCATGTTCAAAGACAGGAAAGCATGAAAAAAATGTCTGAAAATAGCCTAACTGATTACTCGTGATTTTAGTTACCTCAACCAACGCTAGAGTCCGCTAGTGTATCGTTCTGAACAAACACTATATATACAGCGGTTTGTTAAAATTGCGCCAGGCCCGACCCAACGAATTTTCATAAATACAGACGCAGAAATAAAAATATTTGTCTGTATACCTGATAGATATACCTATAACCATCTATTTGCCGGTTGATATGCATATCTAGACTGATAAATATGCATTTTATTTCTTTATTTTTCCATGTCTATACGAATGTTCTTTGGGTCGGGCCTCGCACAATTCTAACAAACGGGGCGATTGTCATTTGGTTCTGGAAGAATGGGCGCGCTGGCTTGCGTCGTCTGCATGTTTACATTTGAGTCAGCTGATGCATCGAACACCCGGGCAGTTCAAACCGATCGGTGGGCGAGGACAATCCCTGCGTCATTTATAAGCCTAATTTCATGTACTATCGGTTTCCTAAAGAACCACAAAGGTAAATGTATAATGTATTAGCTACAATAAGTATTACAGACACATATAAGCGATTTGATTTTATAAGAAGAAATACAATTAACATTCCCCTTTTCGTTAACGTTCAGAGTAGATAAATGTAGCAGGCAAAATAAACTGACACAGAAACAATTTGTTGCAGTTGCCAAGTGAGTCAGTAGAGTCAGTGTAGGTTGATATGTACAGTATCCCATTTTTTTTTCTATTTCAAATTTATCAGTACATTTAGTTATGCTGTTTTAGTTATGT
>NW_020872789.1:226554-231554 GCF_003789085.1 Penaeus vannamei | reverse complement strand
TCTCTCCCTCCCTCCCCTCACCCATCCTCAGTGCACTTATTCTCTATCGCCATCCCGTCTCTCATCACATCTCTCCCTCCCTCCCCTCTACTCACTCAACTCTCTCCTGTCCCTCCCCCCTTCTCTCACTCAACTCTCTCCTCCCTTGCCAGCTAGCCACGCATACCACCCCCTCTCTCACCTCTCCTCTCTCTCCCTCCCCCCTTTCCTCACTCTCTCTCTCTCCCCTCCCCTTCTCTCCCTTCCCCTCTCTCATCACTTCCCTCTCCCCCTTCCCCTCTCTCCCTCTCTTTTTCTTCTCTCCCTCTCTCTATCTCCCCCTTCCACCTCTTCACGAATCACATTAAACTGAACAATCCGTGAATTGCCATAGATTTATCCTATGGGCAAAAGCTGACAACGTGTTATCCTCACCTCGTCTGTCACATCGCATCCTTCAATTAGATTGCATGCATGGATTTCCATGACATAATTCCTAGTGCGAGTGGGTTGTCCATCAGTAAGACCCTGCCTAGTGTGAGTTCGACTAGTCATTGGATGCTGCGGGTGGAAAATGATGGTCGCGGAATCTCTACACAGAAATGATGGTTATATTTTCTTCTTGTGACGGTAGGTCAAAGGAGTCAGGTAGCCTCGCTTTGGCTAGCTCAAATCCTACTTCATCCATCCCTCTCCGCTCAAGACAGGAAGACTGTTATGTATGGTATGTAGTAGGGTAGGGAGTAGGTAGGGTATATTTGTTTGTAGATACATAGGTATGGTAAAGGTAGTAGGGGAGTGGTAATTGTATGTATTATAAGCGAATACCTAATGAATTATATTATATACTATCCTATATATATACCTTATCCCCTATAAACTACCTTACTTTTTACCTTTACAATTACCTATTAAATACATATATAGTTCAGTATATATCCTCATGATCCATATTAGATAGAATAGAATTAGATTAATAGATAGCACCTAGATAGCAATAGACAGAGTTAAGATGGATGATATGATAGAATAGATAGCACAGAACAGATAGACAATGACAGATTAAGCACCCGACAAGATAGATAGATAGTACAATCATTCTCTTCGTTTCCTTCTCATCACCTATCTTATTTCCCTACCTCAATAAAAGAGATAGAGACGGCCCTCCTAAGAAGAGGGATAAAGACGACCCCGTAACTCGTAAGCGCAGAACTATAGCAAGACGAAATTAGAGGAAGAAAACGACACACATAAAAAGGGAAGCATAAAAGAATAGAAGAAACAAATGAAAATAAAAAAAATAAGAAAGACAACAACAACCATACACACCATGACTTGTAAGAGGAAGACAAACGAGAGCAAAAGGAAGAAAAAAAAGCAAGCAACATTACAATAAAAAATAAAACAAATAACAACAGACAAAACAACAACACAAGAAATCTGATTAAAAGCAGCAAAGAAGAAATGAAAAAATCTCCCACACGCAATGAAGAATACATACTCACCGCTCCCGTCGTTTGGGAAGCTGTTTAATTCCCGCCTCCGGGAAACAACAATCCAGAATGAGACGGAAACATCGCATGATCAATGACAATCAGGATAACCCGACATTCACAGGGCCCTACCTCAGGAACAAGGTTTTGGTCAAGTATCGTTCGATAACCATTATGATGCCCCAGCTCCTGAGACGCTCAATCATGGCAACCTGAAGCGGATATGCGGAGGTACGGGAGCGTCGAGGAGCGTAACTCGAGGCCCGAGGAAGGAGCTGCCGAGGAGGGTGGAAGGGATCCAGGAGAACCAGGTGCGAGTCACGCGCAGCCGTTGCCCCGAGAAAGAGCCGAGGATGGAGGGAAGACAGGAGGAGGAGGGCTGAGAGGGAGTGGACGAAGGAGGAGGATGGGGCGAGAGGGAGGGAAGAAGGAGGAGGACGAGGTGGCGGGATAAGAGGTGCAGAGGGATTGGACAGGGATATAGGGGAGGTGGAGGGAGACAGGAGGGTAGAGAGTCAGGTAAAAGGACATGCGAAAGATAGTGGAGAGGAAGAAAGACGAGGAGGAATCGGGCTGAGAGCGATGAAAGGGTAGGAGAGATCAATAGGAGAGGGCAGGAAGAGGACATAGGAGAGGGCTCAAACAAGGAGAGGGACTAGAGGGAGGAACGATGGAGCAGATAACTAAGGATGGGAGGTTAGAGAATCTGAGGGGAAGGAACGAGAAGTAGAAGAATAAGGTTTGATGGTTTTGAGCGCAGAAGATATTGGAAAACAATCAAAAAGAGGTTTAGCGAGAAGGAAGATAAAAGGAACTGGGAAGAAAAAAAAACAGCTAGGAATTCGGAATACGGATTTCGGGCGACTAGAGAGAAAAGGAGGAAAGGGAAGAAGAGCAAACAAAGAAAACTGCCTATGTCTTAGTTTGGTTGTTGGAGCGCCAAGCGACGTAGAATTAAGAATGGGAGAAAAGAAGAAAAGATAGATGGAAAGAAGGGTTGAGAGAAACGAAAAACACCAAAGCAAAGAAGTAGCACAATGATGAGATAGATAGATAGAATAGATACGAATAGATTAGATAGCATTAGATAGATCAGATTAACCAGGAGAGAGGACGCCTTCATGCAGACCTGATGACGCTCAATTAATGAGCGAGGCTGAGAGACGAGAATGAGACGAGTGAGATTATTTCGTTGTCTATTCATCTCTTCACCGTCACTAAAAAAGAATTGATAATTAAACTCTCTACTCTCTCACAGGTGCTTACTGAGTAAGAAAACAGATCCTGACACTACCAATTCACCTATGCCTCACCAAACCCAATATAGCGTATCCTCAAATATACCGATCGAAACGTATATCATCCTTCCTCTTCCTTGAGCCCAAAGTATGTACTAGGGTGAACGTTTTTCATCGGAAAAACACCTAAGATAATAATCCCCCTTTTCCTGTTCAATAGAACCCGCTTTCGTTCTTTCTGTGCTCTAATGTGTGCTGCGGTACTTTCATCCTCCTCTCCCCAAACAGGATGTACCGAGTATTACCATGTGAGTGATAGAGGATTCCCGTTTCGCTATGCGCTTGCCTCTCAAATAGCTGCTTGATGTGTCTTACTATTATGCCGATCAAGTGTCCCTACACGGTGTGCCAGTGTGTGCCGTGTGTGCCTTGTATGTCCGTTGTGCTCCAGAATATACGCCCCAATCCCCAGGTGTATTGCCGGTATACCCACGGTTTGAATGTGATGTGTGTGTTAATTGTTGTGCTGCCCAATGTGTCTCGCCTAGAAACGCTCGTTCTGTGTGTCCTTGCAATTGTGTTGTGCGCGTGTGTGACCGTGTGTCATTCCTCCTCTTGTCGTCGCCTAGACGATGGACGGTAACCACATATATCCCACCGCCTGTTGTTCGCCCTAATATAACTTCCCTCCTGTGCTCCTCGTGACATATCCTTAACATGTCTATCCTCCTCATCTGCCTCCAATATCAGGCATTGTTGTGTTGGTTCTGTTATCATATGCAAAAGGGATACGATACCCAAAGTTAGAAATTCCCACCCCTTATTCTCATTCCCATAACACTCACCATCACTGGTGCCTACTGGAATACCTACTTCTACACTCTATTCTCATCCCCACAACCTACGGCTAGATTAGAAACGAACCCTTACAGATCCTCCCTTATCGACTCTCTCACCTAAATCAATTTTCAGTGCTTCTCTTATTCACTGCACCCTCTACAAATTTCCTAACCTATTCTTAATAATTCAAATTACAGCTCTTTCCTAGTCGGTCCTGCACATATTACAGCTATCAGTGCCACGAACTAGCTAAGAACTTCCAATACACTTCCCTCCATAAAAACCTTGTAACTAAATATCCTCTATTTTCCCATTCAGAGCACTCTCTAAACCTGATAAATTTTAGCGCCTATCGTTATCCACTCTCTAAATACATATAGTTCTATCGTCGTTGCATCTTCTTTGTTTTGTCCTTTTATCATTCTCCCTCTTTCCTACATATTGTTTGAATTCATATTTTTTAATCTTCTATTCTCTCATTTCTGGTTTATCAACAGATTGAACGTACCTGGCGTGTTCTAATTGAGACAATGAGAAAAACTGAAAATAGAGCACAATAAGATAGTACACCTTCTTGAGTAACTCTTCCCCGCGTGTTTTCGACTCTGCGCCTGCTCTCTGTCCCACATCTTTACTCCCCTCTCTACAATCACAGCCCATTCCCTCATTTTCATCTCTCGATCATTTATTCTCACACTTGTATATTCGGATCTAACTACTGTACGACTACTATACTTAGCATTAATCAGAAGTGTTCGGTTCGGCGCCTAACAGAGTTTGCGATGTGCGTGTTTGGTTCCGAGACTTGCTCATGCTTTCTTCCACCTAACGTTTTCATATTCTCTCACCAAGACTCCTTCACATTAGCTAATTAGATACTTGTTCGATACCATAACATACTCGTTGTCCCTTGACTCTTCTCTCCACAATGCTCACAATCACTCGTGAAAATTGCGAACCAAATACACTAGAAATCACAATTAGTGGCTTTTATGCCATTTATTTTTCTAACATTATCAGACGTCATGAATTGGTCTCATCTCATGATATCATAAATACGCTTTTTTCACATTTGATTATCAGACTCGTGAATAAATGGATAGCGACACGAACACATATACAAGCCAATCAGATTCTTAGCCGTTGAAAAGGGGCGTGCCTAATTAGAATTTTACCTGTCTATCTATGTGTCTGTAACTTGGATTATGCCTTATAATATAATTATATTCTATCCATAATATAAGTTGTTTGATACATAGGAATAGGTTTTATCTTATAAAAAAAATGTATTAGTGGCTTTTCCTGTATCGTATCCCCGAAAGTTATAGAGAAATTGTTTAATGCTGTTTTCCATTTTTAAAAAATTAGTTTAGATGTGTTTTAGTATGTATTAATTTATCCATTCTTATTTATGTGTCTGTTCGTGCATATGTTAGTGTGCATGCATATA
>NW_020872789.1:209054-214054 GCF_003789085.1 Penaeus vannamei | reverse complement strand
ACATCATCCTGAGCACACCTAGGGCCCCTGGCCACGCCACGCGCAACCGTCACATCATCCTGAGCACACCTAGGGCCCTGGCACGCCACTCCACCGCCACCACCGTCACATCATCCTGAGCACACCTAGGGCCCTGACACGCCACTCCACCGCCACATCATCCTGAGCACACCTAGGGCCCTGGCACGCCACTCCACCGCCACCACCGTCACATCATCCTGAGCACACTAGGGCCCTGGCACGCCACTCCACCGCCACATCAATCCTGAGCACACTAGGCCCTGCACGCCACTCCACCGCCACCCACCGTCACATCATCCTGAGCACACCTAGGGCCCTGGCACGCCACTCCACCGCCACCACCGTCACATCATCCTGAGCACACCTAGGGCCTTAGCATGCCACTCCACCGCCACCACCGTCACATCATCCTGAGCACACCTAGGGCCCTGCATGCCACTCCACCCAACCACCGTCACATCATCCTGAGCACACCTAGGGCCCTGGCACGCCACTCCACCGCCACCACCGTCACATCATCCTGAGCACACCTAGGGCCCTGGCACGCCACTCCACGCCACCACCGTCACATCATCCTGAGCACACTTAGGGCCCTGGCACGCCACTCCACCGCCCACCGTCACATCATCCTGAGCACACCTAGGGCCCTGGCACGCCACTCCACCGCCACCGTCACATCATCCTGAGCACACCTAGGGCCTTAGCACGCCACTCCACCGCCACCACCGTCACATCATCCTGAGCACACCTAGGGCCCTGGCACGCCACTCCACCGCACAATCCTGACACACCTAGGGCCCTGGCACGCCACTCCACCGCCACATCATCCTGAGCACACCTAGGGCCCTGGCACGCCACGCCACCACCGTCACATCATCCTGAGCACACCTACCTATGCCACTCCACCGCCACCACCGTCACATCATCCTGAGCACACCTAGGCCTAGCACTCCACCCACTCCACCACCACCGTCCACACATCCTGAGCACACCTAAGGCCCTAGCACTCCACTCCACTCCACCACCACCGTCCACATCCTGAGCACAACTAAGGCCCTAGCACTCCACTCCACTCCACCGCCACCGTCCACACATCCTGAGCACAACTAAGGCCCTAGCACTCCACTCCACTCCACCACCACCGTCCACATCCTGAGCACAACTAAGGCCCTAGCACCACCCTCCACAATCCTGAGCACAACTAAGGCCCTAGCACTCCACTCCACTCCACCGCCACCCTCCACAATCCTGAGCACAATAAGGCCCTAGCACTCCACTCCACTCCACCGCACCGTCCACAATCCTGAGCACAATTAAGGCCCTAGCACTCCACGGTCCACAATCCTGAGCACAACTAAGGCCCTAGCACTCCACTCCACTCCACCACCACCGTCCACAATCCTGAGCACAACTAAGGCCCTAGCACTCCACTCCACTCCACCCCACCGTCCACAATCCTGAGCACAACTAAGGCCCTAGCACTCCACTCCACTCCACCACCACCGTCCACAATCCTGAGCACACCTAGACTCCACAATCCTGAGCACTTAAGGCCCTAGCACTCCACTCCACTCCACCACCACCGTCCACAATCCTGAGCACAACTAAGGCCCTAGCACTCCCACTCCACTCCACCACCACGTCCACAATCCTGAGCACAATAAGGCCCTAGCACTCCACTCCACTCCACCACCACCGTCCACAATCCTGAGCACAATAAGGCCCTAGCACTCCACTCCACTCCACCCCACCGTCCACATCCTGAGCACACCCTAGCACTCCACTACTCCTCCTGAGCACGGCCTAGCACTCACTCCACTCCACCCCACCGTCCACAATCCTGAGCACAACTAAGGCCCTAGCACTCCACTCCACTCCACCACCACCGTCCACACATCCTGAGCACAACTAAGGCCCTAGCACTCCACTCCACTCCACCACCACCCCACACATCCTGAGCACAACTAAGGCCCTAGCACTCCACTCCACTCCACCACCACCGTCCACAATCCTGAGCACAACTAAGGCCCTAGCACTCCACTCCACTCCACCACCACACATCCTGAGCACAACTAAGGCCCTAGCACTCCACTCCACTCCACCACCACCGTCCACAATCCTGAGCACAACTAAGGCCCTAGCACTCCACTCCACTCCACCACCACCGTCCACAATCCTGAGCACAACTAAGGCCCTAGCACTCCACTCCACTCCTCCTGAGCACAACTAAGGCCCTAGCACTCCACTCCACCACCACCGTCCACAATCCTGAGCACAACTAAGGCCCTAGCACTCCACTCCACTCCACTCCACAATCCTGAGCACAACTAAGGCCCTAGCACTCCACTCCACTCCACTCCTGAGCACAACTAAGGCCTAGCACTCCACTCCTCCACCACCACCGTCCACAATCCTGAGCACAACTAAGGCCCTAGCACTCCACTCCACTCCACCACCACCGTCCACACATCCTGAGCACAACTAAGGCCCTAGCACTCCACTCCACTCCACCCACCGTCCACAATCCTGAGCACAACTAAGGCCCTAGCACTCCACTCCACTCCACCACCTCCACACATCCTGAGCACACTAAGGCCCTAGCACTCCACTCCACTCCACTCCACATCCTGAGCACAACTAAGGCCCTAGCACCCACTCCACTCCACCTCCACCCTCCACAATCCTGAGCACAACTAAGGCCCTAGCACTCCACTCCACTCCACTCCACCTCCACCGTCCACAATCCTGAGCACAACTAAGGCCCTAGCACTCCACTCCACCACTCCACTCCACTCCACATCCTGAGCACAACTAAGGCCCTAGCACTCCACTCCAGGTCCACATCCTGAGCACAACTCCCTAGCACTCCACTCCCACTCCGCCACTCCATCCACTCCATCCACATCCACTCCACTCCATCTCCATCCATCCCATCCATCCCATCCATCCCATCCCATCCCATCCCATCCATCCATCATCCATCCCATCCCATCCCATCCCATCCCATCCCATCCCATCCATATCAACCCACATCAAACATATTTTAAATAATTATTATACATCATATATTCACATACACATTTACACACACATACATACATACACACACACCCACCCACCCAGTCGACTAAGCAATCAGAGTTAAGTTTCTTGCTCAAGGAAACACTGTCACCGGCCCGGATTCGAACAGCTGAACTCGGGCGGCCGGCGCGCCCGAGTCCAGTGCTAAAACCACTAGGCCATCACATCTCCACCGAAATATGAAATTAGAAGGGTTTATATACTACAGATTTCCCTCCTCTGGCATCTTTTTGTAATTTTAATACTATCCATAGTAGCATAGAGTGGTTAGTGTAGGCATCGGTGCTCCTTGTCCCCCCTCCTTCATGTGAGAGAGAGAGAGAGAGGGGGGGGAGAGAGAGAGAGAGAGAGAGAAGAAAGGAGGAAGAATCCGGATTCGCAGGTTCGATCCCACAGAGGGAGCAAAAAATTGTTGATCGATTATCATCAGTATTTCAATTTTTATTGTTTAATATCAATCGTCATCATCATTACCATTGCTATCATCACAGTTATTATTATTATATTACTATTATTGCCATCATCATTATCATTTTAATCATTATTATCATCGTTATCAATTTATTATCCTTTTTATCAATCATCATTCTCATTAATATTATCTTGACCATTGTTATCAGTCATTATATTACCTTTATCATTACTATTAATCGTTATCATCACCATTATCATTTTCATTATTATTACTATTAACATTACCATTTTGATCAATAATGTGTATATACTTTCACACAGAGTAAAACGCCATATTAAACGGTATTGTATGCCTATTACACTGAAATATGTACAGTCTTTAAGAATTAACCTTTTTAAATAATCTCTTCTTGGCTCCTTCAAAAACCTGTTTTCGTAAAATATTTAGTAAAAAGAAGAAAAATCTCCCTACGTTTTAAAACGAAAGAAGAGTTTTGTTTGTTTAAGGTTAGGATTCTCTCTCTCTCTCTCTCTCTCTCTCTCTCTCTCTCTCTCTCTCTCTCTCTCTCTCTCTCTCTCTCTCTCTCTCTCTCTCTCTCTCTCTCTCTCTCTCTGTCTACCTATGTCAACTAAGAATTAATTTAGAGAAATCCTGGAAAAAAATATAAAAATAATTGCATGTTTTACGTGTATCTTATTGGCATACCCAGTGAAGTTACTATTATCGTTATCAATACTCTTTATGGGACTTCCTAATCGTCAATATCAATATATTTCAAAAATAACAGTAAGGCATATAATCTATTTACAGGTGTTACTACTCTCGTTTGCGAGTCTACATTTCTTTGTCGAAATTTGGGTTTGAGGAGTCAGCAGAAATATATATCTCGATCGCAAATACACATCTTTCTTCATTTCATATTTCCTAAGGTTATATAGCTGCATTCGTTCATCCCATACATGTTGTTAATAAATCCATCTACTACACTATTCACCTCACTGGGAGTAAGATTCTCATAAGATTATATGACTGCATTCGTTCATCTCATACTTATTCCTCGATAACCGTCCATTAGATGACACTGGACACTGGCCAAGTATATGCTGATATCTATTTTACAAAAGTCGAAATACCTAAAAGATATGTCTGTCTCTGTTTCTCTCTTTCTCTTCTGTCTGTCTGTCTCTCTCTGTCTGTCTGTCTCTCTCTCTCTCTCTCTCTCTCTCTCTCTCTCTCTCTCTCTCTCTCTCTCTCTCTCTCTCTCTCTCTCTCTCTCTCTCTCCTCTCTCTCTCTCTCTGTCTCTCTCTCTCTCTCTCTCTCTCTCTCTCTCTCTCTCTCTCTCTCTCTCTCTCTCTCTCTTCTCTCTCTCTCTCTCTCTCTCTCTCTCTCTCTCTCTCTCTCTCTCTCTCTCTCACCGATGATTCCTGATGAATATGTAGAATGCAGACTCGTTTCTTCAATTTCTCTGTAACATATGGCATT